>JAPMLY010000443.1:0-12500 GCA_026401115.1 Tetraselmis chui | reverse complement strand
GCTTGCAAAACGTCGCATGTAGAGGGTGCCAGTGCCGGTTCCGGGGGCGCAAAAGAAAAGAAAAAAGTAATTTGTGTGCATTCGCCTCTTGTGTATGAGCGCAAATAGACAGAGAGGGGCCATAAACTGAGGTGAAGATGCTGATGCGTGAGTGAATTGGAATTTAACAAAGTCCATTGGACCGAGCCACGAAGCCAATCAGTTTGGGGAGGCGGCAGGGATAGGTAACACATTTTTCAATTTGCAGGGAATGATTAAATCAGAAGGAGACGCTCAGTCACAAATGGTGCTCGTCATGTCGGACACACATGGGCGGGGCTGCAGCCATCAAGCAGGTCATGCCAGGGTATTATTGGGCAGCAAGCAACCGATTCTTTTACACAAACGACCCCATCTGCTGTGCGAGTGGTGCACCGCCACCACATCATCACATACACCAACTTGGATGGCGGCCGTAACAAATTTACAGAGTGCGACGATGGACAAGAAAGGCGCGCGGCCGTAGCCATAATATCCCAACGCTTTCTAGGTTTCGGTCACGCCATATTGTTTGACACTACTACCAGCTAGTCACTACTGCAGTGCTTTGCAGTAGCACAGCCGGCGTACATTAAAGTCTCCAGAATCACAGGTGCTACCAGATTGGGTATTAAAAGAATACCCATAATCTCCATACAAAGATGGATAATGCATATTAAGATAATCAGTCTTTGTAACATCCACTGCGTCCTCGCAGTTGCCGTTGGGAAAGTTGCAGTCGAGGACTGCTTTTCGGGCTGCCAGAAATGTGTCTTTGCTGACAATCGTATGAAGCTCGTCCACGTAACACGTCCAATCACCGTCATATTTGGCACAAACAGTATCGCAACTTTCGCCGGCGTCACCAAAAACCCACCCCTCCGTGGCCGCCGTGTCCGGGACACAGGGGCAAGGGGGGGCGGTTGTCGTTGCGACGGCAGTGGTGGTCTCAGCAGGGGTTGACGTTGCAAGTGCTGCTGAAGTGGTGGTCTCAGCAGAAGTGGTTGTCGTTACGACGGTGGTGGTGGTCTCAATAGGGGTTGACGTTGTTGGTGCTACTGAAGTGGTGGTGTCGGCAGGAGTGGTTGTCGCTGCGACGGTGGTGATGGTCTCAGCAGGGGTTGACGTTGCTGTTGGGGCTTCGACGGTGGTGGTGTCGGCAGGAGTGGTTGTCGCTGCGACGGTGGTGGTGGTCTCAGCAGGGGTTGACGTTGCTGTTGGGGCTTCGACGGTGGTGGTGTCGGCAGGAGTGGTTGTCGCTGCGACGGTGGTGGTGGTCTGAGCAGGGGTTGACGTTGCTGTTGGGGCTTCGACGGTGGTGGTCTCGGCAGGAGTGGTTGTCGCTGCGACGGTGGTGGTGGTCTGAGCAGGGGTTGACGTTGCTGTTGGGGCTTCGACGGTGGTGGTCTCGGCAGGAGTTATTGTCGCTGCGACGGTGGTGGTGGTCTCAGCAGGGGTTGACGTTGCTGGTGCTACTGAAGTGGTTGTCTCGCCGGTAGTTGTCGTCGCTGCGACGGTGGTGGTGGTCTCACCAGGGGTTGACGTTGTTGGTGCTGCTGAAGTTGAAGTTGCGGTCTCGGCGTTAGTGGTTGTCGCTGCGACGATGGTCGTGGTCTCAGCAGGGGTCGAATGGGTTGTGGCCGATGGCGTTGTGACCGCGCTAATGGGGGTCGGGGGCGGCGGCGTCGCAGTGGTCAGTGGGGCCAACGGTGGCACGGAAGGAGGACGCCCGTTGACCTGCTGTGCCGCGGGCTTGCCCAAATTAATCCGCAGCTGTTCCAACTCGTTCCCATCCGCCGCTCGATCGAACACCAGACTGCCGTCGCTGACCTCGGACGTGGTGTAGCTCTCGTCGGTCAACTCGGCGTTAAAGGTGTCGTCCCCAACCAGCGCGACCGAACGCGCAGTCAGGGTGCTTACTTGATCCGCAGGGCCGCCAAACAATACGGTAAAGGTCAAGACGTTGCCGGTATTGTCGTCTGTGAGGCCAACCGCCGTCACTAAATCCCTATCCCAGGCGTTTATAGCTGCCGACTTGTCGAGGTAGGAACTGATGAAGAGAACTAGTGCGTCGCTCAAACTGCCAACGGTGTCATCGTTATTGTCCGCCTGCTGCTTCAAGCCGCGGCCTAGTAGAAGAAAGGCGCCTTCGGGGGGAGCCAGTTGAACTGGCACGGCGAATATCAGTAACATCCCGCCGCCGGCGCTGCTGCTGGATGAGGCGGGATGACGCAGCGTGGCCGTTGAGCTTGCGGAAGAGTCGGAACCGGAGGAGCCAAAGCCTTCGCTGCTGTCTGGGCGGTCGTGCTGGCTTGCAAACACACCAAGGACGATATCGACACCGCCCACTTTCTTGGTGACAAGCTTGGTTGGATAAGCATCAGCGTGCTTCTTGCATACAGGAACGTCGGACGGGTCCATCCAAGTATTCGCGTCATGCTCACTCTTACGGCCAGTCGACGACGATTGCTGATGTAGGGATTCCTTGGATGCCGCGACAACGGACGGTCCTGTTCTGGGACCACATAGCCCCTCACCATCATCAAGTACCGCGGAAGCAGGGGAGTCTTCCGAAGTCGCCGAAGACGCTGTCACAGCCGCCCCCAGTAGGCAAAGTGACAGCAGAGCAACAAAAATATGGTTGACTGGACGCATCATGCAGCAAACTCGTAAACGACGAATTACTTGCGAGGACGACAGCGCACACAAGCGGGGTAGTGCTCTGGGGCCACTGCGGGTGGGTACATGAGCCGTCAATAGCACCGCGAGGTGAGTGGGTTGTTGGGAGAGGCTATGCTTGTATCGCTTGAGTGACTTCCGGCGTCTGGTATGGACGAAGGGTGGTGAGCGTGAGAAAGTGGTTTTACTCGGCGACTCCGGCGCGTCTTATGCTTGTTGTAACGTGAGACTCACGGCTGCCCGTCCACTCAATACTGAAAATCCATAATAACGAAAGAAGTACTTTACTACAGTATATCGCGAAATCTCGAAAATTTGAACAGGTATTCTTTCCGTGTTGCTACCAGCGCAAGCTCCGTAGTAAGGATTACTAATTAAGTGCTTTTCGGCCACGTTTTATTGTCAAGTACTGTTTCGATGTTCTTTTTCGGGGTAGTATCTGATGCAGTCTATGCAGCAGAGAATTTATGAATCGGCGCGAAACCGTGTAACCAAACTACTAACTAGCCAATTTTTTTATTTTTTTTTTGCGGTGCGTGCGGGTGCTATTGTTGGCCAAGACTCCCCGGGCGAACGCGCATGTGTACGAGGACATGTACGAGGATACGATAATGTGCTGGTCAACTACCGAACTGCCAAAGTAACCACCTAACTACCTCACTAAACTACTAAATAGCACCATAACCTAACAGCATTTGCATACCGGATTCTGAGGATAAGGATGACACCTGTAAGATATCACCGTAGCGTGCCACGTCGTCGGTGGCCGAAAATATCCAAGGACGCCCCATATTGTGTTTGACCCATATATCATGTCAAAACGTTTTTACAAAAAACAAGTGCGGAGACCACCCAGCAAAAAAATGAAAAGAGGAACAAATGTCACCCTGCTCACACTATGGGGCATTTCTATTTGCCCGCCCGCGCAGGGCACGCGTCAAGCTGAAAGGAGGATACAAGATGACTTCAAGCACACTTCATGGCACTTTGGGTTCCTATCTTCGCGACGCTTTGCATGAGGGCAATGCTGATGTTGTGGCATGCCTTCCTCGTCCTCGAGCTTAGGCATATGAGGTTCTTTCCTCCTTGCTCCTCTTTGCTTGGTGTTTCAACTCCTTTTCTTGTAAGAATATTTGCTTTTAATTGCGGCATGGTCTGCGGCATAGCCCTATACCCGCGCGATACTACATGCTTGGGGCAGTTAATATGAGGTGTAACGTTGATGATTGGCTCACCTTGCTTTCTCGTTGATATTTGTTATCGTAAATGCCCAATCGACAACAACCCATACGAAACATGGCCGGACAGACTCGAGTTTCATCCTCCTAATCAAATGACATTTGAGGAGTTGGCGATCGCTTACCATTGAGCGATGCGGCACTTGCTCACTGAAGATGCTCCCGCTGTCCTCCCATCAGCTCAAGGAGACGCATATCTTGATCGGGGCCAACCTGTTCCATGTACCGCACCCCCATTGTCTTATCCGTGGGTATTCCGAAACCGGAAGAACAACACGTACAAGGAACTGAAAGCTTTTTGGTATAATGCAAGGGCTAGACGCCCTCCGCCAATAGTCGGGAGATGATTTGATCGAGTTGGAATCCTCAATGTCATTTATATACATATCGGAAGCGGTTGTGCAATGGTTTGAGGTGCATGATTGTTCGCAGTAACCATACTTGTAGTAAGGAGTGTCACATCAACACCCCGTAGATCTCGTCATGACCTCTACTTGCATTCCTCATCTCACCATTGTATGTAAAGTGGTATCTCATACGGATTGGATTGGCCCGAGGCTTCGATTGTACACTACATGTCGCATACGAAACAACGCAAACACGTAGTAATTGGCAGCGCATTTAGACTCTACACACAAATCTTAATCTGATTGATGCCATTCTAAAGCGCCGTCACGCTTTCACATTTAACACAGAAAACAAAGTTTAATGCCTGACAAGATGCCATTTCGTTGCGTTTATATTGTCTAACTATCACACACACACACACACACACACACACACACACACACACACACACACACACACACACACACACAAACAAACACACACACACACACACACTCTCTCTCTCTCTCTCTCACACACACACACACACACACAACACACACACACACACACAAACACACACACACACACACACACACATACACACACACACACACACACACACACACACACACACACACACACGCACGCACACGCGCGCGCGCGCCCACACACACGCGCACACACACGCACACATACATACACACGAGCGCGCGGCCATACACATACATCAATCCCCAGCTACATACACACACAGAGTTCAGCACAACATCACATTTACAAAGTCAAACACAGCCTCATAACCACACACACACATACACGCCCGCGCGTGTGGATAACCGCAAAGAGTCAAACACAAACACACACAATCACACAAACATGCAAGGGTACAGACACACACACACAGCACACACACAAACACTCACACACACACACACACTGCCAGACACAAACATTGTCATACTTTTATATACACACACTGTTACAGACACACACTGTTACAGACACACACATATACACACATGCACAGTGCCGCAAACACACACACACATAAACAAACACACACAAACACATACTGTGACACACACATACACACGCACATGCACACATACACACACATCATACACACACTGTACCACACACACACAATATCACACACGCACGCACACACACATACACACACACACACACACACACACACACACACACACACACACACACACACACACACACACACACACACAAACACACACACTCACACACGCACACATGCACATACACCTGCATGCATATGCATGCACAAACACACAAATGCAAGCAATGCACTCTCACACGAAAACTGTCATGCACAAACTAGAACACACACACATACACACACACACACTACTACACACACACGCACACACACACACGCACGCGCGCGCGCACACACACAAACACACACACACCTGCAGACACACACACACACACACACACACACACACAAACACACACGCGCGCGCCCGCGCACACGCACGCACGAACATTCGCACAGGTATCATAGACACGCTGACAGGCAAAGTATGCATGTTGTTTGTGTCGTTGCTGCTCATGCTCCTACTTGTGTAGCCAGCGTTGTTCTTAATGATTTCATGCTAATACTCAAACTTTGTTATTTGCTGCTGTTGTTGTTGATGCTGCCGCTACTCTGATTTAGTGTGCACCTGCTATTGTTGTTGCTACTGCTTGCTCATGTGTCTCTTTTTTTGGCCGGTGCTACGGCTGCTGGTGGCGATGAATATACAAGTGAAGTGTTTTTTGCTGATTCTTGCGCTGCTGTCGCCATTGAAGAGTGATCTAGTTCGACGTGGTTGCGCCTCCCGCTATCGGGCTCTCGCAACAACTGTTGGCTGCTGACCTAGCACGCAGACGCGCTCATGCACAGGCAACTGACGGTATCGAGTGCATTGTTCGAATAGAAATAATGGTTACATGCAAATTGTTAAGCACAGCTAGTCGGCAACCTATTTCCCGACGGGTAACGCCGATGTTCGCCTGGAGGAGGATGCCTGTATCCGCTACTTCTATCCATCATCGCGCAGAAAAAACATCTCCTCCTGTAGTCCGTAAGGCCCGTGTAGCCTCGATAGTATTGGTCCGTCCGCTCCTAGGGAGGTGAAAGGAAAAGCGATCCAGGTTTCGTTGGGAGGGTCGGCGTTTGAGGAGTGGTGGTTGTCGCCTGTCATGCCCTGACGGCGACGGCGCACTTCTTTAGCCGGCTGTGCGGGCGACATGCGATATCGGTAGGTAGACGAATTCATCTTTCTTCCGACCGTCATCACATGCTCTAGATTCAACCAAATGCTGTAGCTCGTTGTATTGGTTTCGAGTCTAGTTTCAGAGCAACATCCTCACGCAGATTGATTTGAATCGAGCAAAGTTTTACACGTGGATACGTGAAGGTGCCTTAAGTGTCCGCAAAAAGGGCCCGGAAGTTCACTTTGCACCCTCTCCCAACTGACGACGTTCCTCCTGGGCGCGTCTCGCAACAACGTATTGCGTTGTTTCTCATGGAGACCCCTATCAGGCACCCCTTGCCCTTAATTACAAAGCACATACATGAACGGAAGCATCCGATCAATGAGGTGAGGTATGTTTGCCTCGCAATACGTACGCACCTAAACATTGGTACCATTTGATATCATTATGAGGTGAACGTTTATGATTGCCTCACCTTGCTTTCTTGTTGACTTTTTGTTATTGTTAATGCGTAATCGACAGCAACCCGCACGAAACATGACCGGACGGATTCGAGTTTCATCCTCCTAATCAAATGACATCGGAGGAGTTGGCGATCGCTTACCATTGAGCGATGCGGCACTTGCTCACTGAAGATGCTCCCGCTATCCTCCAATCAGTTGAAGGAAACGTATATCTTGATCTGGGCCAACCTGTTCCATGTGCCGCACCCCCATTGTCTTATCCGTGGGTATTCCGAAACCGGAAGAACAACACATACAAGGAACTGAAAGCTTTTTGGTATAATGCAAGGGCTAGACGCCCTCCGCCAATAGTCGGGAGATCATTTGACCGAGTTGGAATCCTCAATGTCATTTATATCCATATTGGGAGCGGTTGTGCAATGGTTGAGGAGCATGATTGTGCATCGCAGTAACCAGACATGTCTTTTGGAGTGTCAAATCAACATCGCGTCCAACTCGTCATAACATCTAGTTGTATTCCTCATCTCAATCGTCTCAACATCGTATGTAAAGAGGTATTTCATGCGGACTGGATTGGCCCGAAGCTTGGATCATACACCGCATAACGCATACAAAACAATGAATAAACGTAATTGGCATTGCATCTATGCTCTACACACAAATCTTAATTTGATTGACGCCGTGCTAAAACGCCGTCTCGCTTTCACATCAACACAAAAACATAGTTTAATGCCAGACATGATGACATTTCGTTGAGTTTACATTGTCTAGTTGCTACACACACACGAACACACACACACACCTTTCTCTACCCAGATACACACACACACACACACACACACACACACACACACACACACACACACACACACACACACACACACACACACACACACACACGCACACACACACACACACACACACACACACACACACACACACACACACACACACACACACACGCACATACACGCGAGCGCGCGCGCACACACCCAATCACACGGGAGCGCATTCACAAACACGCGCGCACGCACACACACGTACACACACACACACACACACACACACACACACACACACACACACACAAACACGCATACAAAAGCCACCCACAGTCATACACATACATCAATCCCCAGCTACATACACACACAGAGTTCAGCACAACATCACATTTACAAAGTCAAACACAGCCTCATAACCACACACACACATACACGCCCGCGCGTGTGGATAACCGCAAAGAGTCAAACACAAACACACACAATCACACAAACATGCAAGGGTACAGACACACACACACAGCACACACACAAACACTCACACACACACACACACACTGCCAGACACAAACATTGTCATACTTTTATATACACACACTGTTACAGACACACACTGTTACTGACACACACATATACACACATGCACAGTGCCGCAAACACACACACACATAAACAAACACACACAAACACATACTGTGACACACACATACACACGCACATGCACACATACACACACATCATACACACACTGTACCACACACACACAATATCACACACGCACGCACACACACATACATACACACACACACACACATACGCATACCCAGATACACACACACACACACACACACACACACACACACACACACACACACACACACACACACACACACACACGCACACACACACACACACACACACACACACACACACACACACACACACACGCACACACACACACACACGCACATACACGCGAGCGCGCGCGCACACACCCAATCACACGGGAGCGCATTCACAAACACGCGCGCACGCACACACACGTACACACACACACACACACACACAAACACGCATACAAAAGCCACCCACAGCCATACACATACATCAATCCCCAGCTACATACACACACAGAGTTCAGCACAACATCACATTTACAAAGTCAAACACAGCCTCATAACCACACACACACATACACGCCCGCGCGTGTGGATAACCGCAAAGAGTCAAACACAAACACACACAATCACACAAACATGCAAGGGTACAGACACACACACACAGCACACACACAAACACTCACACACACACACACTGCCAGACACAAACATTGTCATACTTTTATATACACACACTGTTACAGACACACACTGTTACAGACACACACATATACACACATGCACAGTGCCGCAAACACACACACACATAAACAAACACACACAAACACATACTGTGACACACACATACACACGCACATGCACACATACACACACATCATACACACACTGTACCACACACACACAATATCACACACGCACGCACACACACATACATACACACACACACACACACACACACACACACACACACACACACACACACACACACACACACACACACACACACAAACACACACACTCACACACGCACACATGCACATACACCTGCATGCATATGCATGCACAAACACACAAATGCAAGCAATGCACTCTCACACGAAAACTGTCATGCACAAACTAGAACACACACACATACACACACACACACTACTACACACACACGCACACACACACACGCACGCGCGCGCGCACACACACAAACACACACACACCTGCAGACACACACACACACACACACACACACACACAAACACACACGCGCGCGCCCGCGCACACGCACGCACGAACATTCGCACAGGTATCATAGACACGCTGACAGGCAAAGTATGCATGTTGTTTGTGTCGTTGCTGCTCATGCTCCTACTTGTGTAGCCAGCGTTGTTCTTAATGATTTCATGCTAATACTCAAACTTTGTTATTTGCTGCTGTTGTTGTTGATGCTGCCGCTACTCTGATTTAGTGTGCACCTGCTATTGTTGTTGCTACTGCTTGCTCATGTGTCTCTTTTTTTGGCCGGTGCTACGGCTGCTGGTGGCGATGAATATACAAGTGAAGTGTTTTTTGCTGATTCTTGCGCTGCTGTCGCCATTGAAGAGTGATCTAGTTCGACGTGGTTGCGCCTCCCGCTATCGGGCTCTCGCAACAACTGTTGGCTGCTGACCTAGCACGCAGACGCGCTCATGCACAGGTCTGTGAAGAGCATCGAGCGGTACCAAACAAACAATCTTAATCAGATACCAAAATATGAACGGCGCAGCGGCCACCCCAACGGCACGGGGGGCAGGCGATCGGAAAAAGATTCATATTTTACTGTTTAGCGACACACAATTCCTCCATTCGGATCCATGTTTAGACGGAATTCTGGTGCCTCGGAAGCAATTGGACAGAAAATGCGGCAAAAGTTGCCAAAAATTAACACGATTGAGACCACCCTGGCAACACACGGTACGGGTACCTGCAGTGCCGAATAAAGGGCCATGATGGCAGGCTGAACCTTCGGAAATAAGAAGACTGAAAAATCATATGCAATATATTAATTGATATCAGCTGAGTCCAATGCTAAAAGCGTAAAATAGGGGATCATATGAGCCGTTATATTTCAGATATTTGCAAAAGTGGACAATCACGCCGAACATATTTTGCAAATATTGTCATAACAGCGATACACATTAAACCGTAAATAGATACGGTATGGTCCGACGTACCATCAACACAATCTCGGTGTCTAATAATTCGGCGAAATTTGTTCTACTCTTCAGATCGACACGGACACCGTAGAGCCGCGGCCGTCATTAAAGAAAGTTCGAATTTTGGCTGTGCTTCCTTATCTGACAGCATCAACTTCAATATTACACTGCGCACAGGAGGCCATTATGACCTGCCATCGGGACCTATATTTTTCAGGTGCTAAGAGCGTGGTGCGGGTCTAAATGGATCTAAAAGTTGACTACTGCTCTATCTGGACCTCGAGGAATGGTGAGCAGTCATTCCATCCGTACATCAAACAAAGATTGTGCACAATAATGGAATGCCGAATGATTGAATACATTCCGACACACAGCATTTCAGATCCGTACAGCCAAAATTAAGAGTCACGCAAAGAAATACGTCTTTTTTGCCATTGTATGCCAAATTCTTAAAACTCAGATATAAAAATAGTTTGTTTTTTTTTTTTATATGCAAATTAAAATAATAATTTGATTACAAAACGAGTAGTGGAATCTACCAGCAACGAAGAAAAGAAAACAGGCACGTAAGCCTAAGCCCTCGGAGCAGGGAGGCAGGCAGCAGCAGCTGCACCACCCTCATGCAAGGCATCGCGAAGATAGGAACCGAGCGTACCATAAAAACCCACAGACAGGCGATGCATGACCTCACGACGCACGTCCCCAAGAAATCGACGGAAGGGAACATATGCTGACCGCTGTACATACTCCTTCACGCGGGCAAACATTATATGCTAATTCATTGTTTGGAATGCCCTGTCACTTGAATACCTCATAAGGTTGTAAATAAATCAATTTGTCCCCAAAGAATTACGAATATTCCTCCAAGGGCTTCGGGCAGCCCATGCCGCAGCAAGGGAGTTTCCATGGGAGGATTAATCATGCGTACAGCGGTAATTGTTCTGAGGTGAGATGACCTTATGCGCCTCCTCCTTCAGCGCGTCGTTCGCTTCCTTCAGAGCCTCATTCTCAGCCTGCACCTCCGCCATCTCCTGCGTCACATCGTCGGTGAGTCGGTACGGGTGCCGCATGACACCGGCCGAGCAAGAAACGTTCCAACATCAGGTCAACATTGCATGTGTATAACATTTTTTCACGGAGGTGGCGAGATTCAGTGAAAAAGAATGCCATATACTGTGGACAGGTAAGAACTAACAGGGAAAGATAAAACATAGCTGTAGGACTTCATGCATCCTAAAAAAGACTTTAAAGTGTCAATAGAAAAAACGAATGTGAAATGCAACAACATTGTATATCAGATAATGAAAAGAACAACTTGCTAAAGGTAACCGGGACAGAGGGACATTCCATTCATATGAACATTCATAACAATAAAGAACTCAGAGGAAGAGAAGGTGTTGTCTGGGCAATAAATAGAAAAGGGTTTGAACCTCGGCAGTGTGTGCGCCCTCTGCTTCTTTGCGGGCGGCCGCCAACTGCTGACTGAGTGCCTTCCACTCCGCAAGCAGCCGTTCCACTTCCTGAGCAACACCGATGGTAAGTTACCCAAGGTGGACGCACTACAAACGTTCGTGACGCTGTCGCGTGAAAAGTGGCCTTGGAACTGACAATAATTCATCTATGTTTGAGAAATTGCCCGGATTGCAAATTTAGGAACATAGAGTGTGTGGAACAAGAGTCTCGCTCGTTATAAGAAGTCAGTAGATCAGTTCAACAACAAAAGAAGCACTGTTTCCTTTGAAGGGCAACGAGTAATCTGTTCAGGTGAAAAAGCAAATTTGTCTATAAAAACTGAACCAAAGCATTGTTTTAATGCTGAATATTTGGATTCATTTGCAAGCGCTGATGTTCCTAATTATCATTGACGGGTCAGACAAGGGTGCTAACCTCAGCCTGCTGCTTCAGCTCAGTTGATTTCGCATCCCGCTGCCGCGCGGCGCCCTCCGCC
>JAPMLY010000442.1:12500-214570 GCA_026401115.1 Tetraselmis chui | reverse complement strand
GTGTTGTGATTGTCTGCGAAGAAAAGAATGTTTTTTATATGTGCGTTACGTTTTACACTGGGTCGTGCATGGTTGATGTGCGTTTTGGCAATCGGGGTGAAGAGTATCGCTTGGTTGCTCGACGTGCACCAGGTGGCCTGCTTCTGCAGCACATCGATGGCGGCGGAGTTGGCGGTGGAGGGCGCGCTCCAGTTGGGTCAAAGCTTCGAGGAGAGCGTCGAGCTGCTGCGGCAGACGGGGGAGGCGGCGTCGGCGGTGGGACAGCTGGAGACGGCGGGCGTGCTGGACATTCGACCTGGACTCGCGATGGTTGCGGCCGGCGGGATGCTGAAGGGACGGCAGTTGGACGCGGTGGGGGGCACAATTCGCGCTGCACTGCGCGTTGTCGCGCTGTTGGGCCTCTGTGACGACCCAACCTCCGTCAAGCTCGCCGCCGAGATTGCCGGCGTCCCGGCTGACGCTCAGGTGGCGACTCCCTCCCTCCCTCCCCCCCCCCCCCCCCTCCCTTTCAAAAACACGCGGCCTTATCTTCTCGACGTACGTGTGATTGCTGTTGCGTAATGATCACACATGCGCAAAAGTCATACGAAGGTCAGTCGGCTGGATGCAGTTTATGTATCTGCCAACAAGCTGATATAGCTCGTTAGCAGTGAAAGTGGTCGCTGTTTCGAGTTTATATGTTACATCATTGAGGCATCTGTTGCATTCCAGTGTGTATGCAAAAAACGATCACAACCCTTAACGCCTATTGATAGTCGAGTGATAACGTTCTGCTTTGTGCTCATTTCATGAATTCGGAGTCTTACGATGCTGTAATGACGCAGAAGGGGAGAGCCCTTCGACTCCCGCGCTCGCGCCGTGCCATAGATTCGATACGATGAGGTCCATCGTGGGCAAAAGAGGTGCACCCGCATAATCAGAAAAAAGGTGGAACAGCGCGGGCTGTGATCAGTGCGCTGACCGTCCTCCCCTCCAGCGAGGATTACTTAACGACAAAGGCTGAATTATGGTTCGACATCCTGTGAGCTGACGTGTTCCTTTAGAGCCACATGTCTTTCTATGTCTCTTCAAAGTTTCGGCTGCGTTGCTGTTTACTTAGCTTATGTCCTCAGACGTATAGGCATTGCGTTTTGTTCTGTGAGTGTGAATGAATGCAAAGATTAATGGTTCATATTTAATAGTCGAACTTGTTGCGTCTTCGTTTATCTTTACTTCATCAATACTCACGATTGTGGAAGTGTCTGCTCGCATTGAATTTTGCAAACGCACTTCTCTTATCTAAGTTTTTGTTGATATAGGAGCACCAGTGCAGAGTCAACGGAAAGCGGCATTGTCCGTTTCTGGTCACGCGGCCGCTTGCGGTGTGCCTCATTGGGGGGCTGTTTGGTTGGTGCCGCAGGGATCCCTGTCCCACTGCTCCGCCCTGCGCGATGCGATGCGGGGCGCGGTGGACGCCGACCTGCTCATCCTGCTGCGGGAGCTGACGCGCTGCATCAGGCGAGGTCCGTGCCTCGGATCGCATGCAGCATCATCACGCCCGAGTACCACCGCCGCGAGGGGCTCTGGTTTCCACGTCCCGGTTCTTAAGCTTGCACATATCCGAATGAATTGGCGAGAGGTGTTTAAAGCGGTTCAGGGTTCATTTGTTTTGAAGGTGTATTTTCTCGTCCCCCGTCATGTTCCTTTTTCACGATGACACCCGCGTTTCCCAAGAAAGTGAAGTAATTGAAATAGTGTGAAGAGAGTGGACTAAACAAATGGAAACAAATGCGTTTGTGAGTGATTGAGTGCGAACATGATGGGTAGATCAGTTGGTCGAGTGAATGAGCGGAATGAGTTGTAGATGATAGGCAAAAAGGAGGTCGTGTTTATGAACTCTAGAATGGAGGCATAGCGGGTGTGCGGCCGGCTTGCTGAAACAATGGACGGGTGAATTGATTAGAGGTGACTGGGTAGGGAGATAAGAGTGGCGAGTGGGTGGAAACAAGGGGAGGGGTGGATGAAGATGTTGGAAAGTAGGTTGTTGCTTTGATGAATAAAATGGCAAGTGGACTGTTTGGCATGTGCATGGATGATCGAGCACATGACTGTAAAACGCGATGGCTCGCAGGTGGGGAGCTTGCCAATGATGCGTCAGAGTTTCTGACGATGGTGCGGCAGGAGCGCGAGGCGAACCGCGAGGCGCTGGATAAGGTCATAAAGTCCACCGCGCAGTACGCATTTCAGAAGAACTTGTCCGACGTCAAAGAGGTAACCCCTCCTTCCCCCTCCTCCTTGCGCGCTATTTCCGAGCATGCTGGCCACTATGATGGCAGCAGTGGTGGGTTTGTGGATACGTTTGATGCGCCACTTTGCCTCACGGCAGGGAAGCTTGCAAATGGGGCGACTGTGCGTGTCGGTCAAGCGCGGCAGGCAGGGCGAGCTACCAAACAGCGGCGTCACGCTGGCTACCTCCAACACCGGCGCTACACTTTATGTCGAGCCCTCAGGTAGGTGACCGGCGCGCCGTGCCTGCGTGGCGCCCCACTGTATTGGGGCCGAAATTAGCCTTTTTCCCTGTTCTACGCCAATCTCAACTCTATGTTTCCCATACAAGTTAAATTGTGCTTGCCGATGCTTATCACCGGCTAAACCGCAGTCACATTTTGTCTGACTTTAAATTGCCTCCGTTGATAGCATATTCACCTGAACAGAAATATAAGTTGTCCGGCAACAACACGTATGATTTGATTCACGATTAAGTGAAGTGCACCTATTTTCTGAATGGTGCCCTTGTGTCTAGTCACACCCTTTAGTGTGAACTGATTGTGCAGCCTATTTTCCATCCCTCAGTCTGCAATGGCCAACAAACACGCGTCAGTGACCAACCCGTGTCTCTTGTGCTTTCTCGATCGATCAAAGAATGACTGTAAGGCTTCGACTTCAAGTATTCACTCGACTCGGCAGACCACCCTTTCATAGTACCCCGTTCATGCACACTTGAGCCTGTAATTGATTTGCGTTTGTGTCCCGCCCCTGAATGAATGCTCCAGATGCAATTCCATTGAACAATGAGGAGATGAAGCTCGCCGCGACGGAACGGTGAGAATGCGGCGATTTCATTTTTCAAATCATTCTGCGATAATGTTGCGGGTCATATAATGACTGCGTTGCCAACAACAGCTATGGGCCGCATTCGCTCGGGTGTTGACGGGGCAAAAGCTTATGCGTTGGGTTGTTTTGTACCACGGCGGTGCAGGGAGGAGGAGCAGGTGATCATGGTCGCCCTCTCTCGCGCCATCCACAACTGCGCGCCCAGCCTGCTCGAACTGCTCGACCGCGTCGTCGTCCTGGACCTCGCTTGCGCGCGGGCCAAGCATGCAGCGTGGCTTGGTGCTGTGAAGCCACTGCTACAGCGAAAAGCCGATGCGCATGGGCAACCTCATCAGGTGAGCTCCATCACCCCCATTTGCAGCTACTTTCCCCGTCCGTTCTCGAGTAGTACGCTTTCATCGTTTGCAATTATTGCGTGCTCGGGCTCGCGGCGTAGTCATCACGCACGAGCGTGTGCCCGTGCTCGTCGAGCGTTGTGGTAAGTCTTCGGAAAGTGACGCGGTTTAATGGTGGGGGACGATAATAGATCGAGCTGCGCGGTCTGCGGCATCCGTTGCTGTTGGAGTCGTCGTTGGCGGAGCTGCCACAGCCGCCGCTGATCGGCGATGCGGTGGCGGCCTTCAACAGCCGTTTCCTCGGTCGCTCCGACTCCGCTCCAACGCCGCTCAATGCGACGGAGCCCGCACAGAAGGCTGCGCGCACGCTGAAGCCACCACCACAGGTTCGCTCTCACACGAGCCCCGCCCGTCCGTTATGTAAGCAACTGCGTAACTCGTACTGGATCTGCACTGCAGTCGAGCACGCGGCCGTAAATATAACGTAGGCTGTGTTATGCTGTGTCGCTTAATATCGACGATGCTCGCGTGAATCAGGCCATCGACATGCGCATATCGTCGCAGCTGTCTGTTGTGGCGGTCACGGGGCCCAACACGGGCGGGAAGACCGCGTCGCTGAAGAGCCTCGGCCTCGCGTGCGTCATGGCGAAAGCGGGCATGTACCTACCGTTATTATCGGATGAGGGGACGAGTCGCGATGGCGATGATTCGGCTGCCAGTAGGCCGCCGATTATCACGTGGTTCGACCAAGTGCTGGCGGACCTGGGCGACGGGCAGAGCCTCCAGCAGAGCCTCTCCACGTTCAGTGGCCACATAAGGTAGAGAAGCACATCAGTTTTCTCTGCTCGACTACATAGTACTACCTCGACTGCCACATGATTATTATTCTTCTTTGGATATACTTCGATTGACTGTTGCGAAACATCCCCTGACGCGATCCTGCAATCCGTGCCTCATCTTTCTCTGTAACTTGGGCGGGCAGTGCCGATGATGACAGACGCCAGGTGCATGTCGCAGTGCTCCCATTGACTTCTCGACCAGTTTGGTATCTCCTGTATATTTATAATAGCGCGAGCTAAGAAACTGGGGTGCTTAAATGTGAACGAAATTGACGACACAATGCTCACTTTCTCGGCGCGTCTTCCGTTTTCTCGATCGCGCGTTTCCATCTTTTGAATTTCCCGACAGTGCCGAAGATTTCTCTGACTGCGCTGTGCCACGAGTCAGGCGGGTGCAGCGCGCTTTGGAGGCGGCCACGCCGCAGTCGCTAGTTTTATTGGACGAGCTGGGATCAGGGACTGACCCCGCCGAGGGCGCGTCACTCGCGTGCGTGCTCCTCGAGGTGCGGCCGCCTACCTTCCCACTCGTCTGCAGGCCTATGATAAAACAAGATGACCATATCTTCTTTGCGATCCTGAATGCTGTCCTTTACTTGTCTGCGTCGAGTGTATGTGTCGATTAGGAATGATTCGCTTCTTGTATGTTTGGTATTTGAAGGAGCTTGCCGAGCGCGCGGCGCTGACATACGTGACCAGTCACTTTTACGAGATAAAGGAGCTGGCGTCTGAGCGTGACAACTTCACCAACGCAGCGGTGGAGTTCGACCTTGAGACGCTGACGCCGACGTACAGGCTGCTGTGGGGGGAGGTCGGGGCGTCGAATGCGCTCAATGTCGCGTCCCGTCTGGGCTTCGACTCGGCGGTGGTGGCCGACGCGCGAGGAGTGCTGGAGGAGCTCGGCCTTGGTGGTCACGGCGGCCAGGAGCGGTCCGCGGAGCTGGCAAAGTCGCTGCAGGAGCAGCTGGACGAAGCGAGCAAAGAGGTATGTCTATAGCGATTAACCGTTTAACGGACGCCGGTCTCCTTCGCGTGTTTGTTTTGTCGGGATGACGAGAGGCTATATAACAAGGTTTAGGAACCATCGTCCTCTCCGCCTTCCGACATGGAAGTATCAAAGTTTTCTTGTAGTGTCATTATGCTTGGTATGGTAAAGTCAATAACTCGTTCTTGACTTGCAGGCGAGTGTAGCTCGGAGGCGGCGCCAGGAAGTCGAGGCAAAAGCGGCAGAGTTGGAGGATAAAATGAAGGTGATACACTGCTGCCGCGGACAGCACAGTCCTGCCTTCGCCCTCTGCCATTTTGTGACTGGCCTGTTGGGGTCGAGCTGTGCCCACACCGCCTTCTCCTCCGTCTTTACCTACGGTCAGGGTTGTCAGGCCTCGAAGCTCAGCGACTAATGTCTCATTCTAGACATATTACCTGATGTATTATCTGCACATCGTTCTTTCTCAGACACTGCGTGCACGCGCCGCTGCGGGGAAGAAAAAGTCCGACGGCTTTGCGACGCACATGCGGAAACTGACGGCCGAGACAGACGACCTCGTGGAGCGGCACCGGAGGGGCGACCTCAGCAAGCAGGACGCGCTGTCAAGGGTAGCCGACATCCAGGTCAGCACACTCTCCTCCGACATGGTGACGTATGCAAGGGGCACACCGACGTATTAGGTATTTGATTTTATGAAGACCGTATACCGTGTCTTTCGTTGCGATGGTGTTGTCATTGTCCCACGTGGAGTGATGTGGACGGAGGAAATGAGGCATGCACGGGGTGGTGGTGGTGGTGGTGGTGTAGGCGATGGTGCCGGATACAGCTGGTGTTACGGGGGTGCTGATGGGACTTCGTTCGCTTGCGGTTGGCGGTGATGATGAGGACGCCGACTGGGAGGGGGTTTTGACGGACGAGGCGGCTGCAGAAGTGGCCCGCGATGAGGATTGGCTACCGACGGCAGGTAATCAACATATCTGTCGGACAGCTGATAAAGATAATTCACATCCGCTGCGGTACTATTGCCCGCCATTCCACGAGCAATTCCCAAACACGCGCACACACACACATGCACAATCACACACATACACACATAAACACACACACACACACTCACACACATAAAAACACACACACACACACTCACACACCGTTTTGGACCTCATGAAGAATGCGACTGATTTATATAGGCGAGCGGGTTGTTGTGCACAAGATGGGTGGTTCAGAGGGGGTCGTCGTAAACGCAGCGAAGCGCAAGGGTGGGTCCGTCACAGTCAAGGTGCGCGCTATGTTAGATATTTCCACGTGCAGTCGCCCCTTCCGATGAAATATGGGTGCGTCACTCAATATTATAGCGGGTAATGACCCCCCCCCACCCTCCCACCCCCCCGCGCGCGCTCCTTAGGTCGGTGGCCTGACAGTCAAGATGAAGGTGATCGATGTGTCACCCATCAGCAAGTCGAGGCTGAAGAGGCTTCAGTCGGTGAGCTCTAGCTGCTCTTAAGACGAGAGTGATTGGCATTACTCAACTTCCTCAGTCGTCCTTATTCATAGCTTCTCAGTCGAGCACCCAATCAGGTCCACTGATCTACCCCCCCCCCCCCCCCCCCCCCCCCCCAACACACACACACAACCACACACACACACACACAACCACACACACACACACACACACACACACACACACACACACACACACACACAACCACACACACACACACACACACACACACACACACACCTTCATCGTTGTTTTCAGGCTTCTGCTGCACAGGCGAGGCAAGCGACCAGTGATCGTGTCAAGCGCGCTGCGGCTCGGACCGCTGATTCCGAAAGAGAAGAGGGGGCATTGGTTTTTCAGACCAGCCAGAACACGATCGATGTCCGTGGACAGGTGCGACTTTCCTTACCATTGCCGTCCAGGCTTCGTCCCCGGCAGGCCTGCGTCAATGCCTTATAATTTATAATATTTATTACCGTCTTTACATGTGAGTAGGGGGGGCGGAGGGGGGGTTCTATGTAAAAGCGTGCACGCGCGCGCGCGCGTTTGAGTGTGTGTGTGTGTGTGTGTGTGCGTGTGTGTGGGTGGGGGTGGGAGGGTGAGGCAGGGGGGGCGTGTTTGTGAATGTATGGATGGCTTTGTCGTTAACTCACTGTGTATGCGTGCTTGTGTGTGCATCAGCCTGCCGACATGGCTGTCTCTGATGTGGCAGACAAGTTAGGCAACCTTGGGTGAGTCGAACCTCCCACTTGACCCACTCACGTCTGCCCTCGTGGCCTCCATGGATGGCATGCAAGGTAGGGTTTAGCAGGAGCCGGCGTCGTAATGCTGGTGTGTTGTATCGCAGGCCGCATCGCGCGCTGTTTGTCGTCCATGGCGTTGGCACGGGGGTCGTCAGGAAGGCGGTGCTCGACCGCTTCACCAAACACCCGAGGGTAGGAAGCCCTCCTCTCCCCTTCCCTTGTCTTCCTTTCACTCCCAATGTCATATCAGATCAGGTGGTCATTTGTTGACAATACTGCCGACTCGCATGAGTTGAAATGTCAGCTTCCGAAGGCTGTGACAGGTATCATGTGGTGTGTGTGGATAAAGTAAGTGAGACAGCGAAGGAGGTAGATATTACATGGTCGAGTGGATGAATGTTTAAGTGTGTACTGTGGAGATCGAGCCGCAGTGAGTGGAGAAAGCTTGCGTGAGCTACCGAGTCAAGTAGTGAGTGGAAGATTGAATTTATGCGTGATTGGATGAGCACGTGCGGGAGTGAGTGAGGTGGGAGTGATTGAGTGAATAAGAAAGAGCGGATGAGGGCGTGGGTGAGTTAGCGGAGTGCGTGCATGAGTCGTGATTGAATGTGACAATGAGTGGGGGTGGTGAAGGGGGGTTTATTCGCTAGTGAGTCGTCGATTTAAGCGTGGGTGGGTCGGCGAGTGAGTGAGTACAGAGTAAGAGGTGGTATTCATGTTTGCCCATGTGCCACGTCTGCTGAACTGACGCTCCTCCAATGATGTGCGCAGGTGGAGCGAATCGAGGCAGAGGAGGGAAGCATGGGCGGCTGCTCCATCTTGTACATCAAGTAACCCTCTGCTCCTAGCTCTCTATCCTCTCTCGCCCTCCATCCGCAGTCACACGCAACAACTGCGAAGAGGCCGTTTCCCTGATTCCGACTTGTAATCAGCAATTTCTAACGAAGTGCAAACACATTCATAGCGCAAGCAATCAGCGCGACGCAGAGAAACTTTGAGTTCCAGCTTCGGGTTTAGTTCCAGCTCAGGTTAATTTCCTGCTGGGAGCGCTGCGACGATTGACCGGCGCTTTGACCTTCGCCGAGTTAAATTTATATGAACGAGCAGTGACCAACGACAATCCGCAACAGAGAAGTTATTGGGGTCGAAGAAATCGTGGAGTTCGGAATTTCTGAGAGAGTACGTTACAACCAAGTCGAGACACAGGAACATCACTCCATATCCTGCACCCATCGCACGCGGTTCTTAAACTCAGCGTCCTCCATCAGCTCGTTGTCGATACTGTACGCGTTGCTCAGACACCGCAGAGCGTTTTCCTTGTCCCTCAGCTCCTCGTACGCGTAGGCGGCCAGCAGCTGCGGCGGGTACCATTCCGGCCGCGCCTCGCACGCCGCCTCCGCGTCAGCTGCCGCTTCCGTGAACTCGCCCAGCTTCAGGTGTGCGCTGGCCCGCATCGCCAGCGCCGCTCCCGTCACGTCCAGCGCAAGGGCTTCCGAATACGCCGAAACAGCACCCTCGAAGTCCGACTTGTCCGCCAGCGCGTCCCCGCGCTGCTTCAGCTGGTACGCCTCCACCGCCTGAATCAAAAAAGAGCGATGAGCGAAACACGAGCGGTCCGTCAGAGCGCTCTCTTTTCCGCAATCTATCGACGGCTATTTGTGATAGATCAGTTCTTTTAGAAAGAAACCCGTGAAAATCGCCATCAAGAAATAAAGGGATAAAGGAAACGAGGCTAAGTCCGCGGAGCAGGCAGGACCATGTGCATGTACCACCCTACCCTCGTGCAAGACATCGCCAAGACAGGAGCCCAGGGTGCCATGAAGGACCACAGAATGACGCTGCATGAATCACCGACGCAGGTCTCAAAGAAATCGGCGGAAGGGATCTTCTTTCTGTTTAGCTATGGAGTTATCATTGATACAAACTGACAAGACATATTTTCAATATGCGCTTAAATAATTCATTTTTTTAAAGACATCAGAGTCGAAAGTACCAAAGTATTAAAACTAACGCTTAATCGTGTATTTAGGTCATCAAATTATAACATGATGTGTTTTAATCCCCCCCCCCAAAAAAAACACACACACACACACACACACACACTCAAACGCTTTTTAGCCGCCCATTATTTAGAAAGTGGATGGCTTCATATGCACTACAAGGTACTGCCAACAAGCCCAGGTGAGGAGGAGGTCTTAGCCCTAAAATCAAAACCCTAACATCAATAAACCCGAAATAAGCACCCATAGCGTAGGCCTAGGACGGAAACTGCACAACCAGTTTCTATGTATTTCGGCCATACACGTAAATCCCCCCCCCCCCCCCCCCCCCCCCCTATTGTTCCTCGTCTGGACGTTATTTTCAGCACCTTCTAAATAACATGTCATTGAGGTGTAATCCCCTTCCTGCCGGATCGTACGGGAACTCGCCGTTTGATAGATAATAAATCATTGATTTTCATGCGCCGGAATATCGAGGATTTATATTTATATTCAGTGATCGGTCAATTCAGTATCATACAGGCGGTGAAAAATCACCACAACAAATGGCAAAGGAATCGATCTACGACTAGGCGCGTGTGAAAATAAATAATCCTTTTCGATCACAGATACAAAAACGGCGGACAATCATGAAACAAAACAAAGCCACCAAAACGCTTGCGTGTGCATAATAAAATCAAATGTGACACCCGCTTGCTCATAACAAACGATCCCTCGTTCAAATGACAATTTAGACATCCGCGTGTGACTTTTCCGCCCTCGCGCGGAGCTTTCGCGTCCTCTCCCGCGTTTCCTTGAACTGATGAGGGCAATTGCCATTTCTTTGAATTCGTGGCCTTCTTTTCATTCCCCCCCCCCTCCTAGTTTTTCCTCTTTTCCAGCCCGCCTGTCTATGGATTTCATATATATATATATAGACCATTAATTGTAACAAACCATTAATTCGACCAGCCTGCGTAGGTTTTGCTCTTGTACTTCTTTCTACCCTATTGTTCTACATGTTCTGTCTGCTTCTCGCCGCGCATCTTTTGTAATATTAGGTTTAAGAGTTTGCCAAATTTGATTGGTGGAGGAGTTCAAAACTGATTACAAGAGGAAGTAGTGGAATCCACTATCAGCAAAGACGACTGTTTATTCGCCGTGCTGAGGACTGACGACGACCTGCTGCTCATGGAGTTAACCATATTCACTCTCCCGACAAACACAAACTATTATGAGTCGATCACAGAGACTAAATCATTGACAGCCACATAGCGAGTAAGTCGACGGCTTATTGTCACAGACAGCTCGCCATAGACAGCACCACCGGCATCGAAGAGGTTTCGGCAAAATATGACGACCCTTAGCGATGGTACATGCGGGAGGTAAGTAGCGGTGTACCTTATCGGCGGGCGTGCCGGCGCAGTGCTCCTCCAAGAAGGCAGCTGCCCCCACTGCGCCCGCCACGCCGTTGTACACCAACCCTTCCTCTCCCGGGATGATGAACTCCACGTTAGGCCCCTTCCCGCAGTTGCCGAGACAGCCGCACTCGGCGACGGTCACGTTGGCCTGCGCCATCTCGCGAAGACTACGCAATGTCTCTGCGCTACCCCGCCCCTCAAGGCAGTCTTTGTTGGTGCAAACGTCGATGAACACCCTGTCGTCCCGCCCCACCGACGCCATAGCGACATAACGGTGACAACGCAGCGAGTGAAACGGGCGCGCGGAACGCGCAACTGAACCGCAGTGGTGGTTCGCCGCCGCTGTCTTTGCCGCAGGTACTATCGACGCCATCTCAGCCGTTTTATTAAACTCAGGTAGGTTGCGCGTTTGACCTATGGAGAGCTTGACCGTGGTGATTGGAGCCCGTGACCTTGCAAACTGTCCCGAGTCAGCTGCCCGAGGGTGGGAAGTACAGGTAGTGGCGCTAATGATGGCCGGTGACCTGGACACATCGTGGAAGTGGTGGCGGCAGATGGTCAGGCCACGACCTCGCAGAGCGTCGCCACGTCATCGAAAGCATCTTCAGTTTTGAAAGTAGCTACTAGTACCAGTACCCGTAAATTCTTCGTCGCCACGTTGTCATCAGCATTCATACTGGCCGAGTAGGGAATTCTTATAAGAAAAAGTAGCATTTATTATATTCATGACATTTTACGTGCTTTACTTACAGGTTCACTTCGAACTCACATTGTTCGTGTTCATGTTCCACTTTCCCTGTCCGTGCTCATCTGGTTCTTCTTGTAAGCAATCTGTTCATGTTCTTATCGGAGGTGCCCGTGAGACACTAGGTTTGTCGACAGGTGTGAGTGCAGCAGGGACTGTGTGATGGTTACATGAGAAGTAAACAACATCATGACACACCACTGCTTGTATCTTGTTTATATGTATTTATCTCGGTCAATTATACGTATTTACTGATAATGTTCACAAACGGGGACGTGCATGTAATGATAATGATGTACTATAATAGCCCCTCTAGATACTTGGCAGTAATGCAAGCAAACTAGTCTCCACTCGTCGCCGCTCCCATGCAACGCTTGAAAATCATCGTGTGCTTCGGCTCCGGCAGCGCCTTCGTATGCCATTTGCTAGCATGTCCGTTGTGCCCACTGACACATCCGCGACTGTTTTCGTATCCACTAGTTCCCGAATATAGTTATGCTTGATGTCAATGTGCTTCTCATTATTTAAGGCCATGGGGTTGTTAGCAAGCTTTACTGCTCCCCCGTTGTCCTCATAAAAAGTTGTAGCACCGTGCACCGTTGGTGGACATCCTGCATCAATTGCCGAAAGTTTACCGCGGTTTGCCCCGCACGACTCACAGCGACATACTTTGCCTTTATGGTGGACAAAGCCACCACATCTTGCCGTTTGGAAGTCATGATGACCGCTCCTGCATTAAGCATGACCACCTCCCTACATTGTGATCGTTTGTTGGTCGTGTCAGCCGCCAAGTCTCAGTCCGAGAACACCTTGATGTCAACTGCATTGTCTTGTGTCGGGTGGCCATAGGTGATCCCCATGGGTCTCGTCCCATTAAGGTAGCGTAGCAAACGCTTGAGTTGCTTCATGTGCAACTGCGTGGGAGCAGTTTGTCGCATGTTGATGACGTTAATCGCAAACGCAATGTAAGGTCTGGTATACATGCATAAGAAGTTCACAACTCCGAGGATAGCACGAAAGGTCTCGTGTTCCGATGGCGTGAAGGCCACCTTGTCACGGTCAAATGCGACCTCTCCGTCCCGATAGTGTGTAGGTGCCATGGGCACCTTCGAAGGACATTTTCGAAGGCGTGTTGTCTAGCATGCCGTACTTGTGGAGGATCTCTTTGGTGTATTGTTCTTGGGACAGATTGATGGTCCATGCCTCCTTGTTTTCGACAATGTCCATCCCGATGATGAACTTGGCTTCCGCAAAGTCTGTCATGCGGAAATGCCCTCCAACAGCCCACTTTGCCGACTCGGTCAACTTGAGCGAGTCTCAAACGATGAGAATGCCGTCCACATATACTAGCACGATGCAGATGCCATGCACTACGTGGTTCGTCGTGTAGAGGCTGGTGTCAAATTTCGTTCGCTTGCGGTTGATTGAGGAGAGGGTCTAGTGGAAGAGCTTGTACCATTCACGCGAGGCTTGTTTCAGCCCATCGATCCTCTTGAGCATGCGCATGACCCGAGGTATTCCATCCTCTGCCCCTCAGGGTTGGCGCATATAAATCTTCTCTTGAAACGCGGTTGCAATGTTTGCCGAGTGCATGTGCATGTTCCGCTTTGGTAGCGATGGCCATGACCGTACGTAGGGTGCTGAGCTTAACGATTGGAGAGAACGTCTCCGAGTAGTCGACTCTCGCTCGTTGACTGAAGCCTTGAGCAACCATTCGTGCCTTGAAGCGGTCGAGTGAGCCATCCGGTTTTGCATTGACCTTGAAGACCCACGTGTTGCCAATGGCGTTGCGTGCAAGTGGCAGATTCTCCATGCGGAAGTGCCCTTGTTGTGGAGGGATGCAAGCTCATAGCGAATTGCCGTACGCCATGATGTAGCGTACTTGCTACTCAAGGCGTGCTTGATGTCGATTGGCATGGGAATGTGCGCCGCCGGAGGGTACGTCGAAGGTTCCTCACTTGGGGCATGTTGCCCCTCTGTGCCTTCTCATTGTGCCTTCGTGCAAGGTGGTCGCGGAGGTTTATTCTCCGTGAACGCTCGAGCGTTGGATACGTTGGACATAGGTAGCCGCAACGAAGCATGAAGAAGCTCCACGCTCGACGTGGTCAATGGAAAGACCGGTGTTAACGTCCTCCGAAGTTTCTTCCAAGTTGGTCGGGACTATGAATTGCGTGGTGTCAGCACACGAGAGATTAGCATTGGTGCCCCCCCGAGGCTCGAGACCACCGGGTGGAGAGGCTTGTGAATTGCCATGAGCGACGGGCGTGGCCGGCGGTGAATGAGCGGGTTGAGATTCAACGAAAGCGACATGAATGGTTCGAATGAGTTTCCCGGTAGCAAGGTTGAGAAGCCAATAGCCCGGGCCATCATCGCAATACCCGATGAAAATGCAGCGGAGTGCTTTGGGGGAGAGTTTGTCCATGTAGCGGTCCTTCAAGCGGAGGTAGAAGGTGCAACCGAATACTTAAATGTCAAGTTCTTGACGTCCGTGAGAAAGGAAGAAAGGGTGGAAATAGCAGCTTTCTTGGATGGGAGTGCAAGGAGTCAAATGTAGTTGGAAAAGTGATCAATTACACTAAGTAGGTATTTGGCTCTCCCCGGCCCGGTCTTCTTGAGTGAGCCGAAGATGTCATAACTAAATGCATGAAAGCAAGCAAAGCTGTGGCCTTAGTGCCAACTTGAGCGTTGACGGGGGCATGGTGCAATTTGGCTAAAATGCACGGTTCACACGACAATGGGGGAACATTACTTTCGTACTTCGCTCCATTGATGTCGGCACTCCGGAGGTCTAAAGTCATGGTGTCTCTGCCAAGGTGACCAAGGCGTTGGTGCCACAAAGCTGTGTCAGTAGACGTGGGGCGAGCACCTTTGTAAGCAAGGAGGGAAGTTATTTCGCCGGGAATGGTTCGGAGATGAGGAAGATTGTTGTACATGACGATGAGGAAGCTGCCATGTGCGTCACTCGCGGTCGGTTGTCCGATAGCATGGTAGTGCAAGCTAATGTTGTGCCGCTTTCTGAGATAATGATGGGAGATGATGACGGGGGCGCCGCGTTTGGACATGCCGGGCGCATGGGCGCCCCGGATGTGAAGATGACGGGAGTGGCGATCCTTGTATGCGAAGTGGAGCTTAACGAGCCCATACTGTTAAACCGTGCACACACGATCAGTAAGGAAGGTAACTAACGCATACGTAGTTACAGTCACAATCACGCAAAGGGACAGTCACAGAGACAACCAGCCCGAGGCGTGGTGTCGGGACAACAGAAGTGTTGGAGCAGAAGCCTAGCGACAGCTCTGTACCAGTACAAACAGGTTATCGGTATGTCCGATCTAGACATGTACTAATCATATCTAGAATAGCTTACAGTAGCTATCTGCAACTAATAACTAGAAGGTATTACTTACAACACTCCCCCTGAAGGTAGCTACGGGATGAAGCGTTGCATTGGGTCTTGTCCTCCAAGGATTGCACTTCGGTGTCTTGTGAGTGCTGGTCCTGGGAGGGGCTTGGTGAACATATCAGCCACCATCTGGTCAGTGGGGAGGTACCTCAACTTGATGGTTCCCTGCTCCACATGGTCCTTGAGGAAGTGCCATTTCAGACCGATGTGTTTGGTCTTCTCGCTGACCAAGGCGTTCTGGGAGTACGCGATGGCGCTTTGGTTGTCCTCCCAGATGGTGGTGGTTTCGGTGATGGGGGCGTTAAAGATCTCCCCCAGGAGTTGTCGGAGGTGGAGTCCCTCCTTGGTGGCGTCGGCCGCAGAGTAGTACTCGGCTTCACACGTGGATTGAGCCACACAAGTCTGTTGTTTGGACTTGTAACTTACTGGCCCGCATCCGAGGGTGAACAGATAGCCGGAGCGAGACTTGCGGGTGCTGCTATCGTTGGCCCAATCAGCGTCGGCAAAGCCTGTGAGTTGGAGACTGTGGTCCGTGCCCCCCCCCAACGTCAAGCGCATGTCGATGGTGCCATGGAGGTATCGAAGGACCTTCTTCAGGGCCTGAAGGTGGGCTTCTGTGGGGGAAGCTTGGGCTGAGCCGAGGATGCTCAACGCCGTGGAGACATCGGGGCGCGTGCAGACGGCCGCGTACTGGAGACTGCCCAAGAGGCTTGGGTAAACATCCTTGGCCACGCCGGTGAGATGGGGCGAGGACATGTGCGCGAGGCCGGCGAGGAAGCCAGGGTCCATGGGAAGGGACGACGGTCGAGCGTCGGTCATGTTGTACTTGGCGAGGATATCGCGCAAGTACTTGGATTGGTCCAAGGAGACGGTGCGTGCCGAGCGGTCACGGGTGATGTGCATGCCGAGTAATTGGGAGAGGTCGCCGAGGTCCTTGATCTTGAACCGTTCTCCGAGCTTGGCCTTGAACGATGCAAGCCATGCGGTATCATTGCAGGCCGCAGGAATGTCATCGACGTACAGCGCGATCATGGCGAAGACGTGGCCGGTGCGGAAGATGTAGATGCAAGGGTCAGAAACGCACTGTTGCCACCCATTGTCGACGAGCCAGGCACGAAGGAGCATGTTGAACTCGCGGGGGGACTGCTTAAGTCCGTAAAGGCAGCGCCTGAGGTGACACACTTTGGACGTGCCATCGTTGAAGCCGAGGGGCTGGCGGATGTACACGTCTTCCTTAATGGGTGCGTAGAGAAACGCAGTGTTGATGTCAAGTTGGCAAAGCTCAAGGTCACGGGCGGCTGCGATGGTCAGGAAGAGACGCAGGCTGGCCATGCGGATGACAAGAGAGAATGTCTCAGTGTAATCTAGTCCAGCGCGTTGGCTGCACACTTTGGCGACGAACCGCGCTTTGAAGCGGGAGACGTCACCGGCGGTGTCAGACTTAACTTTGTAGATCCACATGCTGTTAACTACCATGCGACCCGGGGGAAGGTCAACGAGTTCCCAAGTGCCGTTGTCTATGAGGGATGAGTACTCCTGTTGCATAGCGGCTTGCCACTGAGGGGCCTGGGCGCTGTCCAAGGCAGCTCGGTACGATTTCGGCTCCACACACTCCCGGGCGGACAGGAGGGCGACGGCAATAGGCGATGTGCCGGCATGTGTGTGAGGGGGACTAGTGATAAGGTTGGGAACGTGAGGGCGTGTGAAGATGTCCTCTTTGGCTTTGCCAAGTTCAGGGTCACAACACGCCGTCACGAGGGTCGGGGGGAAGTCGGCCACGTGGGCAACCATTTCGCCGTAGCGTAGGGGATGAGAACGGAGCCGAGTTTGGCGAGGGGCGGCATGAGGGGGCATGGGGTCTGGCAATGGTATGTCGATGGGGTGGGATTGGAGTGAGGTGGCCGGTGCGTCATCCGAAGGGTTGGTGATGGTGGAGTCGACGGAGAGTTGTGCGCCGAAGCCCGGGGTGTCTTCTTGAAAGACAACATGGACGGAAGTGGTGATTCGGCGGGTTTCCGGGTTGTAAACGCGGTACCCGGGTGCGTCATTGGGGTAGCCGACCATGACGCCACGAAACGCCTTTTCACTGAGTTTTCGACGCAGTTTGTCAGGCACCTTGGCGAAGACGGTGCACCCGAAGACGCGAAACTTGGAGGCGTCAGGCACAGACGACGTGAGGAGGGTAAGTGGGATGCCACCGGTGGGGCCGACTGAGCGACTGTACGTGCGGTTGCGGAGGTACACAACTGTGCTGACATCGCATGACCACATGGAGTTGGGAACGGCCATACTGTGGAGCATCGCTGACGCATTGTCCCGGATAGTGCGCCAAGGACGTTCGGCTTTGCCGAGCATGTGGTGGGCGTATGGGGCAGAGAACTGGACCCCAACGCCGAGTTGTGCGCACATCTGGCGGGTCGTTGCAGCCTCAAAGACAGAGTCCGAGTCAAATTTTATGATTGGGGCAAACGCACCCGATTGGGAGTGGTAACGTGCATGCATGTGCTTGATGTCGAGGAGGATGTTTTCCAACTCCGAGCACGCATCGTCTTTTGACTTGAGGAACCGCACCCACATGTAATGGGTGTGGTGGTCAATGACGAGCAAGCAGTAGCGGAGGCCATGTGGGGAGGGGACGTTGACCGGTCCCCACAGGTCAGAGGAGAGGTTGAGGAGGGGACGAGAAGGTTTCGCGCATGCACTGGTGTTGCGCGGTGCAGCTGTGGCCTTGTGTAACAAGCATGAGTCGCAAGAGACATCGGTTACAGAGCTGGTTAATGCAGGGCTAGTCGGGACACCGTGCGTGTGCTGGGCCCGCAGGCTTTGCATGTTCAGGTGTCCAAACCGACGGTGCCACAGTGTAGGGTCGCACTGGGCAGCAAGGGCAACACTAGGGGAGGGAGAATTCACTCTCATCGTGGAGGTACTGGGGGGGGGCTCTGGCTTGTGGGGGAGGAGGTAGAGGCCGTTTCCGGAGGGCTCTAGCACACCCATTCCTGTGGGCACCACAAGTAAACCAGTGTCAGAGTTAGAGGGGAAGATGAATTCACAACCGCTGTGGGTCTGCATCCAGCTGACACTAAGTAACCGGCCGATGCGTTGAGCAGAGCGAGAGGACAAGTCAGGGGTGTACAACGCATGGACAGTGCGATGAATAAGTACGCCTGTGTCAAGGCGGACTGAAATTCGGACGGAGCCACTGCCCTTGACGTCAACACCAACCCCGCCAACGCGCGAGGGAGTGGAGGGGGGTGTGAATCGTACGAAGTCGCCTTTAAACGCGGTGAGGTTGATCGAGCAGGCGGAATCGACTACCCAATACTGTGAGAGGTTACGACCGGGGGTGAGGGAGGAGGAGAAGGCTACGGAGCTGAAAGGCACACTCACCTCGGTGTCATCGTAATCATCCGTGCATTCCTCGAGGGTAGGCAAACTGTCAAAGTCATCGGCGGGGACGTCGCTCAGCACAACGGCGTGCGCAGAGTGAGAGCCACCAGCAGGGGTGCCGTACTTCTGAATGATCATTTTGCGCTTCGCGAGCGTCCACCGCAAGAGGGCGTCATCCGGGGCATTACAAGAGGACAAGATGTGGTCCGGGCTGCCGCAAGCGGAACACTTGGTGGGCAGTACGCGACCACCGCGAGGGACACGTGGAGGGTGGCCTCGACCGCTGTGTGATCCGCGGCCAGCAGCGACAAACGCGGAGATGGGAGGCGGTGAGGTGTGGGGAGCTGTTGCGGCCGGGGCGTCGTCCTCGTCCATATTGTGCGCCAGGTGGAGGATGCTGGCCATCACGTCATCAGCGGACAGCAGGTAGTCTGTGTCGAACGCGTTGATGACGCACTGTTTGGCCTGACCGTGTGGGCCGTTGCTGGAAATACCGCGCAGCATGAGGAGACCGAGGTTGTGGGGGTGAATGGCAGCGGAACCATCGACCATCTGACATGTCTCGTTGTAGTCGTCGAACGTCTGTCTCATGTAGTGGACATAATCACTGAGTGACTGTCCGGGGCGTTGTCTGACCATCAAGTTGTCCAGCAGCGACAATGAGCGAGCAAAGGACCGACTGTCGAGACGTTCACACAGAAGGTCCCACGCTGCCGCTGCGCAGTCAGGACGTGCTGGGGAGACGCACTTCATCGCTTGGTCGGCGCGTGGGTTCGCGCTAGCTGCATGGAGGAGCAGGGTGTAAGCGTAGTGTTGCGCCGGTTCGTCTAACACGACGCCCGAGTCGCGGATGGCCAGCTGTGGGATGAGGTAAGTGGCCTTGATGGAGAGGAAATTAAGGAAGTTCCTCTTCCACTGCTTGAAGTCCGTGGTGGGCCTGTTGTAAGTAATACCGCATACGTATTAGTTGCAGATAGCTACTGTAAGCTATTCTAGATATGATTAGTACATGTCTAGATCGGACATACCGATAAACTGTTTGACTCGGTACAGAGCTGTCGCTAGGCTACAGCTCTAACACTTCTGTTGTCCCGACACCACGCCTGTAGGCTGGTTGTCGCCTTAACTGTTCCGTTTGCGGGACTGTGACTGTAACTACGTTTGCGTACGTTATCTTCCACACTAACTGTGTTTGCATGGTTCAATAGGTTATGGGCCCCCGCCTCACGTCACTCACGCGCGACAACCTGGTTCGGCGAGCTGCGATCGACAGCTCTCCCGCAGAAGGCAAGTTTCTATAGACACCTAGTACTTTCAACCTGTAGTCGGCGGTATCGCCAGTATAAACTGCGATTTTTAAAACCCGCCACCACCCTCTTAAGCCAGCCACCCGCCGGAGATAGCCAGCCAACCACACCGACGCACTCGTCGTGTGTGGACAGGGTGCACACAGGTCCAAGCTGGAGAACGGGGGGGTGCACTGTCGGGTGAATACGCATCCACAGGTCGCACGCCAGCCGTAGCTTACCTTTTATTTTTATTTTTATACTAGCCTCGCGCATCAGCCACCTGCGCAGCGCTCCACCTGTCCTGGCCTTGGCCTCGACTTGTGCCCCACACTGGGTGGAGGATACAGAAAAGGTGCTCTGAGACACCCCGGGGCTACAGGCCGAGGGGTCGGCGGGCATCAGGCCGTCTCTTAGCATACCGCTGTTAGGCACGAGTCCGGCTAGCGGTTTTTACCGCTGCCTGTTTTTCTTCCAGCTCTTTCTTTTTTGCCCTCTGTCGAAATGGCGCAGAAAAACCCGCCTGTTTCACCTGTTGGTTCCCCTGAGTCAGGCTCTCAGCAGAGCACTGTCCATACTACCCAGGGTGTTCTCGAGCTCCTACGTGTGCAACTGACGCGCCTTGACGCGTATCTCGACTCGCGGTCGGCCGCCATTGCTGCGGGTGCTATATCGCACCCCCCTGTAGCTCGGCGCCGCCACGATGCTCCCCTCGCACACTTTCCGGACGGCCACCACCTGCACACCCTCCCCCTCGAACACCCCCCGGATACTCTCGCGCTGATCTTTGCACAAGTGGCGCGCTTGACAGCTCGTTTCGACTTGCAGTCGGCCACGGGTGCTGTTGCTGCTGCGGGTGCTCATCCGCACCCCCATGTCGCTCAGCGCCGCCACGTCGCTCACCTCGCACACTTTCCGGAGGGCCACCACGTGCACACCCTCCCCCTCGAACACCCCCCGGATCCTCTCGTGCTGCTTGTTGCGCAAGTGGCACACTTGACAGCTCGGTTCGACTCGCAGTTGGCCGAGGATGCTGCTACCGCTGCAGCTCCTGTTGGCGACCCCGCCGTCGCACAACGCCGCCCCCATGCGCACCGCGAGCCCTCGCGCCCCGAACTCGTAGGTGAACACTTGCAACCACCCCCCCAATACCCCCCGGCTGATTCTATCCTTCACAGCGACCCCTCCCATCACAACATCGCGGTTAAACAACTCTCGCCACCCCCCCCCCCACCCCCCCGTTGGATATGCCCCTCACCACCCCATACCTCTCATCCCGGAGGCGCCCTTTCACGGCGTCCCCCCCTCCCGTGACCACCCGAATTCGTACGCCCCGCCGTCCCCAATGGCTGGCCGCTCTCCATTTCCGGGTGGCCCACCTCTACCCTTCCATGGACATCACTCTTCCCAAGCCAAGCGTGGCGACCACACCTCCCGTGGCCGTCGTCGCCCCACCGTTGACCCCATAGTCATCGGGCGACCGACACACGCAACCCCCGACTTTGACCCAGACGTCCACCCCAGTCTCTTGGGCAGCCCCCGCTACGCCCCCGTCTGCACGCGCCCCGCTCTCTCCCCGGTCTTGCGCATCCTTGGCTCCGCCCAAGCCTCACCCACAGAGGAACATTGGCGCGCTCTGCAAACGGTCGTCCGCTCCCTTCATGGCACCACTCACATGCGCCTGACGTTGGGGGGGGGCCTGGACCACAGCCTCCAACTCACAGGCTTTGCCGACGCTACCATGCTCACCAAACTCCTCCCAAGACATGCACTTGCAAGACACCGAAGTGCGATCATTGGAGGACAAGACCCAATGCAACGCTCTATCCCGTAGCTACCTGCAGGGGGAGTGTTGTAAGTAATACCGCATACGTATTAGTTGCAGATAGCTACTGTAAGCTATTCTAGATATGATTAGTACATGTCTAGATCGGACATACCGATAAACTGTTTGACTCGGTACAGAGCTGTCGCTAGGCTACAGCTCTAACACTTCTGTTGTCCCGACACCACGCCTGTAGGCTGGTTGTCGCCTTAACTGTTCCGTTTGCGGGACTGTGACTGTAACTACGTTTGCGTACGTTATCTTCCACACTAACTGTGTTTGCATGGTTCAATAGGGCCCCATGGTAGGGACCGACATCTTCATGGACCGGTTGAGGGCGTCCTTGTCGAAACCGGTGGCCTCGTGGGCGGCGCGGCCGATGACCACCGGGTCAATGGTGGGGCGACGCCCGCCACGGGTGGTGTGCCCACCTCGCTGTGTAGGATGCGAATGCCAGCCAGGAAAGGGAGGCGGTGGTCCACCGGGGAAGGGAGAAGGTGGGCCGCCGGGGAAAGGAGAGTGGCCGGCCATTGAAAGCGGGGGGCCGTACGGGTGCGGGTGGCCACGGGAGGCGGGGACGCGGGGCGGCGGTGCCTCCGGGGAAAAAGGTCCGGGATCCGGGAGGGCATACCCTGCAGGAGGGTACGGAGGGGGTGGTGGTAGGCGTTCCGCGGGTAGGTGAGGCTGTGGGGCGGTGTGCGCATCGTGGCGGCGGAGTGCGACATGGGGGTCGCCAACCGACGTTGTAGCGAAAGCAACATCGTGGGCCGGCTGCGCGTCCAACCGAGCGCCGGGAAAGGGAGATGCGTGTGTTGGGGGGTCGGAGGAAAGGAGGTTCAGAGAGTGGTTGTCGCGATGGGGGTCGAGCTGCGCGTCGTGACGACGCACAGCGAAAGAGGGGTCCGCAGGGGCAGCTACAGGACCAGCAGCAGCAGCCGCAGCAGCAGCAGCAGACTGAGCGTCCAGGCGGGCGTTTATGAGCGCCATTTGTTGCAGGACGAGTGCGAGGGTAGCAGGGGTGGGACTGACAGAGCTCTTCTTCGGGAGAGGTGGCGATGGCAGCTCGCCGAACCAAGTTGTCGCGCGTGAGTGACGTGAGGCGGGGGCCCATAACCTGTTAAACCGTGCACACACGATCAGTAAGGAAGGTAACTAACGCATACGTAGTTACAGTCACAATCACGCAAAGGGACAGTCACAGAGACAACCAGCCCGAGGCGTGGTGTCGGGACAACAGAAGTGTTGGAGCAGAAGCCTAGCGACAGCTCTGTACCAGTACAAACAGGTTATCGGTATGTCCGATCTAGACATGTACTAATCATATCTAGAATAACTTACAATAGCTATCTGCAACTAATAACTAGAAGGTATTACTTACAACACATACCCATAAATGTCAACGTCGATTCCTTTGACGTGGATGGGGGTGCGTAGCCTGATATAGCTGCCCGCGACGAAGGCAGAACGGTGGGTTTCCAAGATGATAATAGCACCCGCGTCGATAGAGCGATGTTCGGTCGTCGCGGTGGTCAATGAAGCGCTGAAGGCCGCGGGAGAACCCGCGGGAGACTACATGCCGGGGGAGGAGTGGCCGGAGGTGTAGTCGGTTGATGGACCACCATAGTCGGAGTTCGAGGCATCTGAGTCATGTGCATGGAAATCGTTTAGAGCACGGAGGTCAGAGAGATCATTTAACGGGAAAAAGGGATGGGAACCCAGGATGGTAGAACGGCATGTGGAATGTGTCAAAAAGGATAGATTGAAGAACCCGTATGACGCATGGGATTTGTGGCCGAGCGTCCACGACGGCGTCCGGTCCATGGGAAATGCCGGGAAGGAGGGCCACAAGGCCTCCGTAACCGGGGATAGACAAAGACTCAAAGAGTAGATGACGCTAAAAAGCCAACGGCCAAGGAGATGGGTGCTGCCAAGACGAAGGAGTTGTCCATGAGTGGCCTTTTAGGTTGCTACGTGTAAGGGGGCAATCAGCCCGTGCTTGGAGTGGAGCTGAGGCTCCGGCGACGGCATGCTGGGGAGACATGTGTGTCTCAAAGTCCATGAAGAAGAGGCCTTTGATGGCGGAGCGGAGGACATGATCGCCCCAGTCAATAGGGAAACCTCGAGCGATGAGCTAGGATGGGGGCGGGAAAGTCCATCGAATGCCGCGGATGAGGGGGCGAAGGTGGTCCCCGGGCATTTAGGTAACGTAAGCCTCACCGGCCAAGGGGGATCTGTAATCAGCACGTAGACCGTCAACCATGCTGATGGATGGTGCCGCATCGAGATCGAAAAAGGATATGAGGGCTGCATCTGCACATGCAACGTCCCCATCCGGAAGGCGCACATTGGAATGTGACACGGAGGGTTGTCTAGAATGGGCATCACGGGGCGAAGTGCCACGCCCCCCACGTGTCCAATGATCACCCGACCACGAGGACCGCGACCACGGCCGCGGAGAGCAAAATGCTTTGAAGCGTACAATTGTTGCCGGTACTGCTCTTGTTGGTATGATTGGTGCGGGAACTATGGTGTTGGTATTGCTGATGTCGGTATTATTGTTGCGGGGTGGGAGGGCGAGCAGAGGGCAGTCACGATGCTAATGAAGTTTGTCGGCCATGGGAAGGTCAGCTTCGGTGTAGTGGCGGCAAGGTTGTGGGGTGCGTCTGCGTTGTGAGCTGCCAGCATGCACGTGCGGCTAAGGCTTCCTCTACGGCGGATTCGACATTATTAGAGTTAAAAGCATGGGGATCATGCATGCCATGACGACGACCGAGAGGGTGGTGTCAAGGGAAGGACGTGAGCGACAAATGCTGAATAAGCATGATAGATAGTTGAGTAGAGGGTATGAAGGGAGCTGCTTGGTCGGGATAGATGGTCGGGCATCCAGAGCAACTATAATGTTGTCTCGTGCCCTTGATGACTTGTTTAAGTTATATTGTGTAGCAGCTACCATATTTTTTCACTGACCGTTAACGCATCTTCATTAATGTCTTGGTAGTTATTCAACATACGTTGTAAACATGTGTATATACTCACGGATTCGCCTTGAGCGTCCAAAAGTTTTGCAAGTAACCCAATTATTCTACCAACTCCACGCCGGTCAAAATGCTCAATGAGTGTGCTCCAAACATCCGAGTCTAGTGACACTCGAGTCGAGAATGAAGGGCCGCGCTGAAAGTTTGTCATGACTATCGCAGCGCTAGGGTGTTTCATCACGACGCAAAGGTACCCGGACATTTTTTGAAAGGTTATGTATGTTGTGTTTACATAAGCATCTGAAGGTGCTCCTCCTTCTAACACGTGTGGAAAGACAAGGTTAACGGCGCGCATGTAGTTTATATATTCCCGTTTGAACTCGGAAAATGTGCTATTTGCTGTGAAGGTCGGTCCCTGTGCACGCAGAGATGTGCTAAGCATGGTGTCGTCGAACTAGCCGCGTCTAGGCTGCTCGTCGTCGAAAATATAAGGGTAAGGTTCATAGACATGGGTAGCGGTTCGGTCACCGCGTCTACATGTTCCAACATATGCCGGTGGTGGCGGTATTGGCTGCCCGAAGCTCGCGCTAAGTCGCTCAAACTGCGACATTATCAACCCATGTGTGGTCGCTTGCGACCCTTCTATCACTATGCCTATTAGCTCGACAATTTCTCAGCGAGTACTAGCCACGGTATTATCAAGAGTAGTGGGAGCGACATGATGTTTACCGGGAGTGGACCGAGAGGCCTATGTGTGAGTCGCTTTGCCGCGGCATCGTGTGGTGGGCGCCGGTGGCGGCGGGTGCTTCCGTTCAAACATGCCTAAAACGTCCGGTTCGACTTTTCACACCTTCGTTTTCTCACGCTAATACCGCGTTGGTCGCGTGTATGGAGCTTCTTAAGCGGTGTGAGAGCCCATTACCTTTCATCGGAGATGCCCGTGAGAAACTAGGTGTGTCGACATGTGTGAGTGGAGCATGGACTATGTGTTGGATACATGAGAAGAATTATGTCGTAGCCCATTTATCTAAGTGCTAGCATCTGATATTATTTATTTCCTCTAAATGGTACATGTATCTTAGCGATATTCAGTGACTCTTTTATTGTCATCACGGCAGTACCAATGTATCGCCGTATTTTCCCGGACAATACATAGTTACTAGCATTATCTCTTCTAGATGTTTCCTTTCTAGGTAGTTCTTTTCTCGATCGTTCTATGAGCTTGTGCTATAAGATTACATAAGACGGTATAGATACTCTCAGATAGTATGTATCGATAGTAATAGTTTGGTTTAGTTAGCTAACAACACAAACTACAGCTTCTAAGGCTCTTTCTAGAACATATGAGGCGTGAATATTTAAAGACGGGGACTTATCGGCCATGGGAGAGACCCATACATGTACATATCAGAATTACGCCACACTCGAATGTAAGAAACCATGTTCCTACGACAATCTTATCAATTCTCTCTACTACGTTGTATAATTAGATCAAGAGATTAGGTTCTACTATTAGTCTAAGGTTGCCAACTTAGCCTAACCGAAGTAGTAGGACCTCACACGTGGTTTCGGAGCCCTATAACAGCTAGACGAGACGAAGATGTCTAATCGAGCAGGTTAGAGACTACAAGAAGAAGTCGATGATCGACCAAAGGGGGCACCTTTTGGGCCGACACAACCGACGTCGAGAGATGGTGGAAGACAAGCAGTACGAGAAAGATCGAGTCCCACGATGGAGCCTATGTCGGTAAATGTCACCGAGATGCTACAACGTTTAAGTAGCCGAGTTGACACTTACTCGATTTAGGTATCTTAACTGCGTAACCACGTCGACAACGGTTTTGACATTTTGAAGGACGAGTGAACAGAAGCCGAGAGACGTAGAATTCATTTCAAGGAGAATAATTGAGATCGGAGAGGACGCGAGAGATGCCGAACCTAATGCCTAACGACGTCAAGCCAGCCAAGATCAAGAGCATCGCTACGACTAATATCGACGAGTTGAGAAACTGGTTTCGACACGCACGAGGGTGTCTACGGTATCACAACGTCAATCCTAAAGAACAAAGAGGAGAGTACTAGGAATATGGCTTTCTGGAAGGCCCACTATCGAAGTGGTGGTACTCCCAAGTTGCGCAGACTAGAGATGAAGTCGGTGGAGGATTTCTGGAGTTTTTGAGATGGAGAGAGCTTTAATTCAACAATTTTGCGGAAGAACACCGGCGGAACAAGCGAGATTGAATTTGGACAAGGCGCGACAGAAACCTAGGGTCCTAAAGTACGATAATTACTTTCGATAACAATTATTGGAGCTTCCTCACCGGGACGAAGAAGATAACGTACCTGATTTCCCGCGCGGTCTAAGACTCTCGATTCATAAGGAGGTTGCCTTGAAGATCCCTAAGACCCTACACGAGGCGATTCAAGCAGCCTTGCGAGCGGAGGCAGCAGAGACCAAGATTGAGACGACCCAACGCTCGACATGCCGGCTGAACGTCATCAAAGAGGATAGCGACTTTTCGGAGGCAGCGGAGGAGGTCGAGAGTGAGTCAAAGGAAGATTCGCACGGCGCGACCGATGAGAAACCGCGGGAGTCGTACTAGATTCGACGCCTTACTAAAGAGGAGGTCAAAATATTCAAGAAGGAGGGCAAGTGCTTCATTTGCCACAATAGGGGACACGTCGCTATCGAGTGCCCAAACAGGAAGAACAAGAAGAACGACATAATGCGAAAACCCCACCGGGAAAGTGAGACATGAGCCGGCAGCGCGCGGCAAGCTGCAAGGTGATGTTTCGTCTCCTACCGCGACTCAAGGTGAGACCAAGACAAAAGAAGTACGAAACCCATTGAAGCCAATTTTTAGGAGCAAGGACTTTGGCGAGTGGATGATGAATAGAGAGTATTTCCTAAAGTATACTCATACCTTCGGACCTTTCGACTTAGATGGAGCTAGCGATAATGACAGCCTTAATTTTCAAGTGGCGGGGGATTTCAGTTGACCGGCGCGCCCATTTCAAGAGAGAGAGAGAGAGATCTACAGAAGTACCGGAGAATTTGGCTAAATGCGCCATTTAATGAATTAGAAGATTTTTGGGGCCACTGTTTGCGGAGTAAATTGCTTCATCCCCACATGATAGCGGTTAGAGTGGTTCCGAAACGCACAACAGCGCGAACTCTTACGGAGACAACTAGATTTAAGGTGAGCGACGAAACAAATTTACGCCACCAGGAACGGAGTCTTCCGGACAGAATAAGCGCTACGTGTATGTCGCTCGCGTTTGACCCGGATCGATACCGAACGCTACGTCTACTTCTTGGGCAGTATGGGCTACCTTGAAAGAATTAATTTCGGCGCTGCGTACGGGTTATCTAATTCGTGGAGATCGGCAGTTCCCTCTTCGTTACGAGACTTTAGGAAAACCGATCGCCGGGTGGATGAACAAGAACGTCCGACTAGAGGACAAGGTTCATGCGACGCTACACGTATCTACGACCGAGTATGGAACAAGTCTTTTAGTGTTGGAAAGCACCTTACGCGGGCATCGATGCCGTATTTTGGTGGATTTTGGCGCTTCGGAATGTTTTTGCAAGGTTGAGTGGGTACGGGAGCATCACATTCCGACGGTTTCTGGAAAGAAATACCGGATTAGATTGGCATATAGCAGTACAACTACTACTCGCCTGCGACTACGGAATGAAGTGCTTACAGTAGGGACCATGGACATATGTTTGGACGCAATTATCGCAAAACTGAATAAATTCGACATCATCCTCGGTCAACCTTGATTACAAGCGGTCAACCCGGATATGTATTGGTCTACTAAAACAATCCGCGACCGTAGAATTGGCGAAATAACTATGGCGTATGGCGACAAGTACACCGTACGAGTGATAGTACATCACTTGGAGGCGGATGCGATGGCAAAATAGCTTAGACAACAACCATCGGACCTCTTTGTGATTGGACTACGAGAAGTACAGGACGCGGTCGACGACATCAATACCGATCAATCCCCGAGTGGACGACTTCGTTGCGAGATTCCTTGAATGAGTTTACGGACATCATTAAGGAGCGTGACGGTCTACCACCAAGACGCGAGTGTGACTTCGAGATTAACATGGGGTGCGATGAACCACCTAAGGAGTGAACATACCGTACGTCACCGGCAGAACTCCGAGAGGTACATGTATAGTTACACAATTTACTCGCAAAAGGCTGGATTCGTCCGTCTAAATCTCCGCACGGTGCCCCAATTTTATTTATACGCAAGAAGGATGGTACCATGCGTATGTGCGTAGACTACCGGAAACTCAGCGACCTTACGAGGAAAGACCGTACACCGTTACCCCGGATCGATGAATTACTCGACTCGCTATATGGGGTTCATTATTTGAGTACGTTGGACATGTATAAGCAGGGCTATCACCAAGTTCGAGTTAAAGAGCGCGACATACATACGACACCATTCCGAACCCATTACGGATTGTTCGAGTATTGCATTTTACCCTTTGAACTTTGCAACGCCCCAAATGGATTCCAAGCGATGATGAATAGAGTTTTAGCCCCGTATCTTGGCAAGTTTTGCGTGGTATATCTGGACGACGTGTTGATCTGCAGTCAGACGGCCGATGAATACCTCGAGCATATTCGACTCGTGTTTCAAGAATTGCAACGACACCATTTGCATATCAAACTCTCTAAGTGACACTTCGGACGATCAAGCGTCCCACTTCCTAAAATATGTGGTGGAAGCTCGACAGATTCGAATGGACCCCAACAAAGTGGAGGCAATACAAAATTGGCCCCGGCCGAAATATGTGACAAAAATAGGAGGATTTTTGGGACTTGCTAGATATTACCGGAAATTTATCAACGAGTTCGCAACCCTAGCAACTCTATTAACGGACATGACCAAGAAGACACCGGACTTTCGATGGACTCCTCTAGCCTAGTTGGCATTCGAGCAAATTAAAGACGCGATGGTACGTGCACTAGTCATGGTAATTCTTGACACTTCTCCTAATGCAAGGTATACCTTGTACACGGATGCTTTTAGGATTTACAATGGGAGTTGTGTTATTACAAGACCAAAGTATCGGACTACAACATGTTGCGTATCATGCTCGAAAGATGAACAAGCATGAGATTCAATATCATGTCCACGAATAAGAGTTACTAACAGTCCGTTACGCTTTATTGAAATTCCGTTGTTGCTTAGATGGCGCGGCGGGATTTACGGTAATTACGGACCAAAACACGTTGCGAGACTTCTTTCGGCAGCGCGATTTGTCTACTCGACAAGTGCGATGGCTACAAGTTTTAGCTCCTTATCAACGACAAATGGACATTGTGTACAAGAACGGAGCAATCAACCATTCGGATGCTATGTCTCGCCGATTTGACCTTAATAACTCATTACAAAAGCTGCAACTGCTACGCGATTGGACCGACGATGAAGCAGAATGCGAGTTACACGCGCAAAATGTTTCCTTGAAATCCCGGTTACATCATGACTCTGGACTTCATGCGGAAATCAAAATCGCCTATGACTCGCATGAATACATGCTTACCCGGAAATCTCTGCGTACGTGGCTTGTACGTAAATCGAATGGACTCGTGTACGCCTACGGGACAAAATTGTATGTTCCGGACGTTTCTATATTGCGATCGAGAGTATTGTACCAACTACACGACGCACCGACCGCGGGACATCCTGGTATTATCATACTTTTGGCAGCAATGACCCAAACGTTTTGGTGGCCTAACATGAAGCGGACCGTACAACAATACGCACGCATCCGTGTTACCTGCCAACGTAATAAGGCAACGCGACACAAGCAAATTTAAGTAATTCAATTCGAACTCATGATGTTATTATTCTTACCAGAACTATCATATACACTTCTCCAAAAAAGTCCGGAAAAGAGTCCAAAAAAATGCAACTAAAAATTCAAAAAAAAAATGTAACCATACGTCGATTTTATTATTGACAGATCTCGTAAGTCCTGAAATCCTTTGGCAGTGCTTTGGTTGGACTTCATGGCTCCGCACCGCCATCTTGTTGTTGATGTGACGGTTACAAGTGCTCGCACGAACACCAACGTTCCTCGTATAGGTGCTCGCCTTCCACTCCCTGGCAGCCTAGCATTGGGAGCTCAGCAAGGCAAACTTGATGCGGACCTCCGCACTTCCGCTTTGCTTGGCACGCCTTCGGTTCAGTCGGTCCATGACTACTACCCCTTCGCCATGGAGGATGGGGGCCGGTTGGCGCCGATGGCGGCTGAGTTGGTCGATCGCTTGGCTATTTTGGTGGCTGTTCGTCGCTTCCCTGGCATGGGGGCCGCTGACTCTCGTTCCTTGCGCTCTGACAGTTATGTCCGTATGCAACATTTTGTTCGTCGATCTACTTCTCTTCCGTTTCGGCGTTTTTTGGGGGATGTGCGACGAGTATTCATGCAACGTCTTTTTCTGCTACTCTTCATAGCACTCTGGATTCCAATCTCCGCGACGCTTTTCAGGAGGGCAGTGCTGGTGCTGTGGCATGCCTTCCTGTTCCTCGGGCTTAGGTTTTTTCCTCCTTTTTTTTTTTGCTTGGTGGCTGCTTTTTCTTGTAAGAAATTATTTACTTTGGCAGTGCTTTGGCGTCCAAGATGGAATATAATATAATAATAATAATAATATAATATATAATAATATTAATATAATATAATGGACAGCTACGGGGGCGAATGCAAGCACTACGGGCTACTCGTACACATACATTTTCCTAATACACTATACATCGTAGTGGCGTACGAAGTATTTTATAATCCGTGGTCAATAGTACGGGTAGCGATCGACAAGTAACCCACCGACACCTTCCACCTACCACTCACCACACAATTTCACAACGCCAACCGCCACGGAGAATTCGTTGCGCTGATAACGGAGCGCTTTCAAGATTATTAAAAGGTGAGGCTCCAAGCTATGACAAATTTCTGATGGGTGTTGTCCTCGACAGTCCTCTTAGCCCGCGCGAGTATTGAGTTTTGAAACGCCTCACATAAGAGGTGAGAGTAGCGCTCGGTAGTTTCGGAACACTGGAGCTGTCACCGAAGAATCGCAACTCCATCCGCCTCAGCCACCTCGGTGTTTACTGTGCGTAAGGAGTTTTCGATGAGGAAATCCTCCTGTGCTGCGCTTGCTTTGACATATCTGGAGAGTATAGGGACCTGCTGGCGTCCCAAAACTTTTCTCGCCTCATCTCCGCTTTACAGAATTACGGCCACGTCGAATTACAGGATTACCGATGTACGTACCGATGGTACGTACGTCGTACTCTCGTTGCATGTGCGGCGGTTGCGAGTACGGACGCGTACGGACAGGCCGCAATTCGACGTACCATACGCTTCCGTAATTGCAGCCCAGCCCACACAGGCGAGCGCTGAGACGCCTCGGGCCCTCTTATCACTTGCTGGCAGTTGCTGACCTCTATCCGCACGTTGCTCCACAGTAGGTGCAATTTCTCGGTGTCGAGTCGCATATTACACAAGTTGTAAACCTGCCAGGTCGCCAGCATGCGGTGCGTATTAAGCTCGAGACGTAAAGTTGACGCGGGCTGCTCTCTGCTCGGAGCTCGCAAGCCCCTCGGCAGTAAGCATCTGCTCCCCGGTGCCAAATATGGCTGGATGTCAGGTTGCAGTATCCCCAGCACTGCAGCGTCCGCAACGGAGGTAAGTCCTGCAAACAACATTACCACGCGAGCTCCTTCACTCTTCTCGACTAGCTTACAAGTTTTCGCCTCTTTTACGAATTGTATTTCGATATAGCTTTGTTTACTGTCGCTTCCCCCGAGCCTGTAGCCATGGTTTCTTCACAGTCGGCCGTCGAACAAGTAGCAGCGCCAGTCGATTAAGCGATTCAAATGCCCATTCTGCTCTGCTGCTTACAGTTACGATATCTCGTACTGAGAGAACCTTAGTCGCCGCCCACTTTAAAAGAAATTTGCCTCCCCGTCATAAATAATGAACAACAGTCGCCAAACAAGTGATTCGAACCGCCTCGCCCGGCCTCGCAAACTCCACCCCATCTTCATAATTCCCAGCCTGGACAGCCATAATTCTCAGTGACACCCATACTGCTGCAACACATTCGGCTCCGCAGCGCGCGCCGTCGTCCTGTCGACGACCCCCCCGTTCTGTTTCTGTGACGATTTGGATAATTCTGTGACCTTTGGACAATTCGGTGAGTTACTTACAAAGCTCGCGCCAATTCCTGCTCCGTACAGGACAGAAAGGGTGGCGCCGTCCTGAGCGACGCCTCCGCAGGCCTCTCCATCCCCCATTTCCCCGACGCCGCGCACGACTGGGACGGCTGGGACACCCACTGCTTCACCTCCGACCTCCTTAACACCGCACGACTGGACCCGAGCTGCCCGCTGGAGCAGGCGATAGCGGAGGCGGACCACATCCTTCACGGCGCACTCGACCGCCGCGGCTTCACTGGAACTAGCGCAGCCGAGACCGAGGAAGACAGCGAGGAGGAGGAGGACCCCGTGGAGAGCGGGCTCTACGCTGGCGCGCACCTTGAGCTCGGCGTGGGTCACGAGACGGCGAGCGAAGGTAGCGACGAGAATCCGGTGGAGAGCGGAGCGTTCGCTGGCGTCGACGTGGATATGGCTGTTGTGGAGGCAGCGGGGGTGGATATCGCCGTGGAGAATGAAGAAGAGACGGAGGCGGTATCGAGCAAGACACAGGAAGTGGAAGACGTATCTGAGGAGGGGGTTACGGTAGAGGAACAAGTGCGGGAGGCGGTGGGTGTGGTGGGTGTAGGTGCTGAAGAGGCTATGAGTATCGTGGAGGAGGTGGTGAGGGTGGAGGAGCGCCGTGTGTGGCCTCCTAGGCCGTGGTGGGTACCTGCTGCTGCCGCTGCCGTGCAGGATGATGTAGTGGAGGAGGCGGATGAGGTGGAGGCGGGGAATGTGGAGACGAATGTGGGTCATCAGGGTGTCGAAGGGGAAAAGAGCGAGGATTCGATGGCGACGGCGCATGCGGTGGTGGTAGACGAAGCGGAGGTGTTTGGAGGCACGGAAAGGGAGCCGGACTTAGAAAAGAATGAAGAGGAAGAGGAGGTTGACTTCTCACCGGCTGATGCGGAGGAAGAGGAGGAAGAGGGGGCGATGGAGGTGACGTGCGATAGCGCAAAGTCGGGAGCATTTAGGCTGGCTTCACTTGCAGCTGTTGTGGAGGAGGAGGGAGAGAAGGTTGGTGTTGGTGGTGGAAGTGACGGGGAGAGAGCGACGAAAGAAGTAGTGTCGCATGCAGCGTTTGTGGAAGAGGTCGAAGCGGCGAGTGATATGGTTGAGAATGCGAGTGAAGGTAGAGTGGAGTCGGGTGAGGTGGTGTCACATGCGATTGTGTTTGATGATGAGGAGGAGGAGGAAGAAGAGGATGTGATGGTGATGAGGGAGGAGAAGCATGAGGAAGCTGCGTTGCTGGTGAACTCGATTGTGTCTTTCTCGGTGGTCACGGAGGTGAGTGCTTGCCTGAGGGCGTTACGTTGGTTTCAGACAGGACACCATTTTGCCACTCACTGTTGAGGCGCCACCTTTTTGGGGTATAGAGAGTGGGAGGGCACTCGGGATCCTGCTGTTGTGGCTGAAGTGCGGAGGTGGGTTGGGCTGTGCTGCTGCAGACGGTCGAGGCGACTTTGCCGGTGTCGAGCGAAAGGATGGTCGAGTTTCGTGTGAAGAAAGAGGTCCCCTTTGGCAGCAGCATCAAGGTGGGCCTCAGTCGCGGCGTGACGGTGGTTTGGTAGAGAGAAGGGCGATTAGGGGGCAGTGCCCTTAGCGAGGGTGTTAAATGCTGGAGAATAGTATGATTGGTGATGTGGGAGGTGGTGCAAGCGTTTACGAAATGGTGACAGTTAAAGATTCAGGAATTGTCTCCGATGTCGGGGTGGGAAATGGTATATAGAATGCTTACGTTTTCTATAGGATGGCTGTTTAAGATACGCTTGCGTTATCAAAGCACTGACAAATTGTGTGTGTGTGTGTGTGTGTGTGTGTGTGTGTGTGTGTGTGTGTGTGTGTGTGTGTGTGTGTGTGTGTGTGTGTGTGTGTGTGTGTGTGTGTGTGTGTGTGTGAACTCCAGCGGGGGATTTTCGGGGGAGAAGGGGGGGGAGACCTAAAAGTAATTACCCAATCTGTAGCTGAATGATCGTAATTGGGAAGACGGACTTGTCGGTTGACTTTCCGTTCGTAGCACTTGAGTCGTTTCGCTACGGATTAATTACGGAAAACGGAGCTCGGTCTAAAGGGAATGTTGACTGTTTTGTACTAGAAAATATAAATCTGGCTGTAATCGATTTTTATTTGCTTGGTTCGGTGGGAGTAATCGGGGAAGTAGGGGATTGCTCTACTCCATGCATGGCAGGTAGTGCATGAACATAATTTCCAATTTCTTGAGGCCGGTAGGGATTTAGACATACCTGTTTTTGGGTCACCTGTCGCTCACCTCGAACCCGTGCGACGGCTTCCCTAACTCGGCAGGTGGTGGGCTGCCACGACAGCTTGGGCGGGTGGCAGCCGGAGCGCGCGGTAACGATGCAGTGGCAGGACGGCCATGTGTGGTCGGCGCAAGTGCCCATCGACGCGAGTAACTGCGAGTTCAAGTTTGTGGTCGCCTCCGAGTGCGGCGAGCACCTGTACTGGGAGGCGCTCCCCGACAACCGCCGCCTGCAGGTGCGTGCTCTGCCGTACTACGAACCGTCACCGTCATCCCTTCCAGACGGAACAAAAGGAGCCCCCGCCATAAACCCTACTCTAAAGCAATAACGCCTGATTGCTCCGCAGCATCTAAAGTCCAGCAAAGTGCAACACCCGAACAAAGTGCGTTAAATCACAATCAAGTCGGTATATGGCATTTATAATGCCCTACTTTAACCCAAGCATGGGTTTATGACAGCCTAACTAGGTCGGGGAGAGTACCCGAAGCTTGGCGTTTCGTAGACTATACGAGTCTGCTTTCTCACCACTGCTACCGATCCACTGCTACAGGTACCTCACCAGGCGTCCATGGTGGTCGCGGAGGCGGACTTTGAATGCCCCAAGGGTGTGAGGGTGGTGACAGACTCGGAGGCGTCGTTGCCGTCGATGGTGGCAGCAGCGTGCTGATGAGCCTCGTGTCTATACTTATTTGGATGTGTAGGCGCTCCGTTGTCCATCCAGCAACGCAGCGCATCATTCCATTTCGCCACAGCTTTGGTTTACAAGGACGGTGACTGCCGTTGCTTGCCAAGCAGGCATTAGCATTTCGTGGCTGCGCAGGTTTATCAGAACTTGGTATCGTTTATTTATGCGCTTCATGATTTTTCATAAACCAAAAATGAACTACTTAGTAATATAAACTGCAATGCCGTTATTGTAAATTATGTAATCACTTAGTTATTCATGGAACATATGTATATCTAGTCTTGGCCAACGACGCTGCATTTGCTGGATCGGGTGGGCTTCACAGTGGCACCGCCTCTTCCTGCTGCTTTGGCGACGAAAGCATTGTGTCATCTGCCTGCTATCAACACTCCAATTACATATTTGCCGCTGGCCACCGCGGCAGCTCAAGAGCGCGCTTGTCGTATTGACGATTCCACTTATCTGATTCCACTATTCCACGCACGGTACCGCGAACGCGTGTGTTGCCTAGGGTCAGCTGTCTGGATCGAAAATCATAACCTGGCCGTCGTAATCTCGAAAGCCACAGCGAAGAGCAACAACAGGAAAATCCATCCGGAGCGCGCTTATCACTCATTGGATGAACATGAATATTAAGGAATAAATATGAAATAACAAACGCGCAGGGGCTACTGGTACGGGTATCGGTACAGGTAGTCGCTACAAAATCCAATAACATTTGGCCAGCCACAACACCGCCGCCATAAAAACCCAGCAGCGACACCTGCCGGTACCACTCCTTGACCCCGCAGCAGCGCTATCGCGTCTCGTGGAGCCAGTGTTTCATTCGGGGTGACACAAAAGCAACTTCTCCCCCGCTCTTGTCGGGATGGCACTGCTATTCCGTCGAGTGGCAGCAAACCCTAGTTGTCGCGCGCTGGCCGATTATTGGGGCGCGGCCGCACTTGTTCTCCCACCGTTTCATCCCGCCGGTCACATCGACACGTTCAGTTGGGCGAGCAAGAGGGAGGCGCACCACTGCTCGCCCATCTCCCCTCGCCACTCTGATTTCATTAACGATGCGCGCCATGGCGACGGCGTGGAATCTCGTGGCTCGCGCTCAGCCATAGTAGCAGGTCGCTGTTTCAGCAGCTCGACGGCGGATTATCCTACTGGGGAGGAACGAGCCAGTGGCGCTGATGGTCGAACAGTCGTATACAAGGGAAAAGGTCAGCGCGTGTTTCGTGTTCTAGTGCGACTCAAGATCGCACAGCTAACTGGTGTCGCCGCTGCCGTTGTGCCAATAGCGACCTACACAACCGAGGTGCGACGAGGACACACTCCGCAGAAACCCTAAACCAATAACCTGGTAACACAATTTCTATAGGGCGTCCGTCGACACGACGCGTCCGAAAGCTCCCTGACAAACCCGCTCATTTACGACGTCGCAGGGCTCCGTGCCTTTGGTGCAGCTGCTGGCGTCCGGGGGACTGCTCATCGGCTGCGGCGTCGCCTCCCTTGCGCTCTGGTATTATTCCAGCCGCTATGTCGGCGAGCTGTCGACCCTACCCCGCGACCGCCTCATGATCAGCACCATGGATTTCTGGGGGTATCGAAGGGTGCGCCACTACACGGACCTCACTCCCTCATCCACCTGCACTGGCACCACTCCTCCTTCCGTGGCCTGACCCCCCTTCGCACCACTGTCATCAGGATAAGGTCGTGCATGTGTTGGATGTGGCCCCACCTCTCGTGGACATGTCACCTGCTGCTCTCCAGGTCCGCCTCACCCCGCTGATGAACCCCATGTCCTTCCTCACAGGCGTTGGGATACGTTGTGTCTTGATGTGTGCGCTGTGGTGATGGCCGTGCAGGTGATGGCAGAGCGGGCGCTGATGCCTCTGAATGTGATTGGCGACCAGCAGTATTTCATCTCTGTTCGGCACGGCCACCTGCTGGACAAGGAAAAGCTGATGTCGCTGCTGAAAGGGGACTGGGGGCGGGCGGCGGCGCAGCGGTTGGAGCAGCAGAGACAGCAGCAGCAGATGGGACGATTGGGCTCCATTGGCGGCATTGCATCAAAGCGATAGGATTGACATCCAGTCATAAGACGTGCGACATCAACACACACACACACACACACACATGCACTCACACAGACAGGTACAGAAGCATAGTCTATTGACAAGCATAGGACGACGTAGCTAGCTGCTTAGACAAACATTGTATCTGCCCAATTTCTTTTCCTGCAAATGTAAACTCTTTTCAGATCCTCCTTGGTCTCATCACACTACTATTTTGGGGGATTCATTTGCCTTACTGCACGCTGCGAGCAGTGAAGAGGAGAGGCGGGCAAAGGGTCGGGCGTGCATTCATAATAAATGTGGGTAGACGGGGCATGGAGAAGTGCGTGTGTGCGGGTAGGTAGGTGGGTGGGTTTGTGGGGGTAGATATGTGTGTGTGTATGTGCGTGTGTGTGTGCTTGCAATTGTGTCTGTTCGTGTGTGTACATGTGTGCGTGACGTATTTGTTTCTTCGTTTGCATAGTTGTGTGCGCGTGTGTTTGTTTGTGTGTGTGTGTGTGTGTGTGTGTGTGTGTGTGTGTGTGTGTGTGCGTGTGTGTGTGTGTGTGTGTGCGTGTGTGTGTGTGTATGTGTGTGTGTGTGTGTGTGTGTGTGTGTGTGTGTGTGTGCGTGTGTGTGTGTGTGTGTGTATGTGTGTGTGTGTGTGCGTGTGTGTGTGTGTGTGTGTATGTGTGTGTGTGTGTGTGTGTGTGTGTGTGTGTGTGTGTGTGTGTGTGTGTGTGCGTGTGTGTGTGTGTGTGTGTGTGTGTGTGTGTGTGTGTGTGTGTGTGTGTGTGTGTGTGTGCGTGTGTGTGTGTGTGTGTGTGTGTGTGTGTGTGTGTGTGTGCATCATAAGGTAGGAGGAGCGTGGCGTACTTATTAAACTCACTCAGTGGCAGTTCGGACAATCCTTAAAGTCAAGCACTGGTGCCAGTAGGGGCTGCTGGAAGGCGAGGTGGCTCGTGGTGATGGTGGTGGTGGAGGGTCGGGGGGTCGTGCGCTAGTCTAGCTTGTGGCCGTCAGGGTCGTCTTCGTCCATGTACTGCTGATTGTACTCCGCTGCCAGGCTGTTCATACCGCGCCACAGGAAGAGGAGCTGCTTCCGGAAGAGGAGGGCGAGGAGGAGTATCGCCACCGCTGCGAGTGACACCGAGAGGTGCTGCTCGCTGAGCCCGTTGTGTGGAAGAGGCGACGGTGGGGCCATGGTCGACAGGCAGCGGCGCTGTGAGTGCTATTTGGGCGGAACGCCAGCGACGGCAGCTCGACGGGCTGGCTCGTTGGGGCTCCGTGACAGTCGACAGTCTATATTTGAAGTCGGGCTCACCTACTTTAGCCTATCACTTCATTGAGTTTGCTTCGCACAATAATATCGTGCGCCTTCACTTGGCTGCGTCTACGTAGCGGTGTCGAGCATATCATATTGGGGCAATGGGAATTTGTTGTTGTTGTTGATGTCGTCGGTGCTACGCGGGCCTTACGATTCAGCCTTACGCAGGTAGTGGGGTAGCTAAGCTAAAAACAATACCTGACACTGCACAGGTCAAAGGAGAGAGAGAGAGAGAGAGAGAGAGAGAGAGAGAGAGAGAGGGCGGAGAGATAAAAGAGGGAACGGAATGGTCCAACACTCCATCGCCTATCGTTAACAATCCATACGGACTGGTACGGGTACATGTACAGATAAACCTATATATGGTCATATTAGTAATATAGAGGTTTGAATTACAGGGCTAAATTACGAAGTAACCGGCGTTACCTCCTTTACATGCGTTACCTCCGACGCTACATCTCCCTAACGGTTCAAGCGCCCAATAAGCGCGCACGGACAGTAAAATGTCCGCACCCTATATAACACACCAGCAGCGATTGTGTGTCCACCTTCTGCCTTTTGCGAGAGCTATTGCGTGTAGGGTGGCCCAAGGGCCACCAAATCCAAATTCTGTAAGTGATCCACATCTTTGGCATAAGTGAGCCCCAACACAGCTTAAACAGTATAGAAGCAGCAGCATGGCATGCTGCGACTTGTCGTACGGGTACGACTATCATTTGAAGTTGTTGCACAGCGCAGGACAACCACGGCGGGTCCGGGACGCGCCGTGATAGCGAAGGCAATGCGAAGCCAAGACGAATATGCGTCGGAGTTTAAACGACTGATAGAGTAGTTTTATTTTTCAAACTTCCAAGATATTTTGAGTCGAAGTATGTGGATGACAAAGAGAACAGCATGAGCACGGACATGGAAAAAGGGAAAGGACACAAAAGGGAAAGAGTGACAAGAGGATCACGGAAGCACGGCAAAAGGAAGCACCACATTGCGCACAAACTAAGGAAACTCCTAGGCAACGATGAGAATGCAACACAGGGAATATTTCTAGTCGAACATATAATTATTGTGAAAATATTACGAAATTATGATTTACGGCCTCAAACGCAAGGAGAGAAAGTGATAAGTGTAAAAAGATTGTGAGAAGAGCCCGCAAACATATGATATGACGTCCCGGGACTCCGCTTTCGGCGCAGTTAACGTACATTTGCGCAGTTTATATGATTTTTATGAGCCCAAGTTCTCCCTTGTCTTGTTCTGCATGTCTTTCTCAGAGACACAGAACAACGGCATTTGTGACGGAGTTTGCACGCGTGTTGGCAATACATTGCACGGATTGCTTGCGGCCGTGGCTACATGTAGCGCTTCCTATTTTGCTTATGACATGCCCCCCATCAACCGCCACATTTTTTCACCCTCATGGCGTGCGATGGGTCTCAAGTGCAATGCGTGGTCCAGACGAGTGAGATGCCCACTGTCAAACTTTCTATGGTAAATTGACCACATCAAGGGAATCCGCTAATGCTTGTGTCATGCTTCTTTGATGAGTCCATTGATGCTTGTGTGGCATTGAGTCTTGGCTGGCGCCTCGCCGCCATCTTCATTGTGTTATCCAAAATACTTAATAATGTTGTTTCGTCGCATGGACCTTAAATCACACAACTTCCACTTTTCCCCATCCACGTACGAGTAGGTTTCTATAGACGCTATAAAATGATTGGCATGTTCCATTCACGGCCTTCTATGATAACACAATATTGGAAAAAAGCAAGATGGCCAAAATAATAAACAAGACAAGATGCGGAGAGAAATAAGACTGCGACAAAAGCAACGGAGTTTGAAGACGCTACATTTGTTAGTCCTACAATGTTGTGGCGAATACTTTCTTGGCAATACAAATGAGTGTAGGACGCGCGTACGTATTGCTACTATTTGCATTCCGTACTCTCCGAGGACGTGTACACCCGCAGTTGTACATATGGATGGTAATTAACTCAAATCCGAGTAAAATACTAGTGTGATGACTTGTCAAATGAGCGTCAGAACGCGTCGGATCACATATGTCCGAGGCGGCAGCCAACACGTCACATGAGACGAGCTTTCGAGGAACGCGTGACGCTTCGAGACTTAAGGCGAGCCATGCTTGGGTCCTTCAACCAACACGGTGGAGGGAGGAGACATGTCAAATTTCAGTATTTTCTCTTCTTAATTGCCTTTACCTACATTGATAACAATTAGGCTCTCGCACATTCTTTCCACATTAGCCGTCATTAATTTTCACGAAGTTTGTTCTCTAAGCGAATTGACACAATGTCATTTCGCCAAAGAAGCGCACGACAGCCAATAACGCTCCCCGTTTCGACACCGAAGTACTCGGTAACCATACGCTATCTGAATTCCGTAGTCGATAGTATCTTTTGTAAGACATCGCAAGCAATATTCAAACATCACTTCGTACATATCAGATCTATACAAAAGACAGAAATTTAAGAAAAACCCCAAGCAAAACTCTCACATACTTGAGTTCACATGCATGGCAGGTCCCCAATTCTCGTTGACCCGTAAGAACGTCGTCACGTCGTGCCGATCATTTTACCAGAAACATGTGGGTTGACAGTCGTCAAATGAATGTTTACACTAAATGACCATCAATAGTCTTTGCGCAAGTGACACAAGAGAAATGGGAATAAAACCCATCTCCATTGCGGCATCTCATAATATGGCCATCTGTGTGGAATAATATGGATCGATGCATGTACACATTAATGAGTTGTGGGTCGTAAATTTGTACACATGTGGTATGTGGCCACATATGTCAACTATGCTTTTTCGGTGCGCCGGTAAAGCGCACGCCTAATACGCAATAGGTCGCGGGTGCGATACCCGGTGAGACCGATCATTGTATGTAGGCGTGTCACGGCCCGAGATGAAACCCCACCTTCCACATGTGAGTACGTATATCACGGAAATCCTTAATCTAATATTCCATGAGACAATTTTTTGCGTAGTTAATTCTACTTGCGACTATGACCAGGGGCATCTTTCACGGGATCCTTTAATTACGCATGTCGTTTTGCATGAGGGCAGTGCTGAGGCCGTTGCGTGTCGTCCTGCCCCGCGGCTTTAGACTTGCGTTGTTTCATCCTTGCCTAGCTTGTGGTTTCCAGTACTTTCATTGTGTACAAATATTCCTTCAACTTAATTGTGTTTTGTTTATCGAGATATGTGTTTACACTTCTAAATTATTTGAAATACAGCCGACGTACGATATAAATCACACGAGAAGAACCGTAAATATCGGAACATCAGAACTGATGGCGTGATTATTAGTACGGGCACCGTGATGACCGTGATCGAATATTAAGTAATATTATGCGATTCTGTAAGAAGAGTACTTGTACTTGGTGCGGCCGCTCGGGGTCAACAGTGCCCGAGGGTCTGCAGCCCTCTCCACAGCAGTGAGGCAGTCTGTCGACAATACCGTCGTAGCACGGGCCCACCATCAACCCATGTACAGGTAGCTTCGCTGTCTAGCATCTACCCTCGGTGTCTCCGAAAAACCAATGCCTCTACTTCAGTTCGGTGGTCGTCGAGCTTGCCACAAGATATACAGATAACAGATTGCTATCTCGACGCCGCTTTTCACCACTCCTCGGCTTCACTCTCAAAAGAAAGGCCCCACCCGAAGCAACTCCAGTCCTCTCGGCGCCGCGTATACTATCGATCGACAGGGTAGTATCAGTGAGGCTCATTGCAGAAGGTCGAACATCATGAGGATATCGGTGTCTCACCCTGTCGCGACGCCCTCCGGCCCCGGTGTCACAATGGGAGTCCGAGCTATGTCCGCGAAATTCGGAGGGATGGAAGTGACGACAACGGTCACCACCCCTTCCACGCCGACCTCCAAGGACTGGCGGGGCAAGAAGGAGACGGTGGAGGCCAGCATGGGTAGGTCCGGTCAGGGCATGCATTCGTTTTCATCTGAGGAGCGCCACTACCTCGTAGGCTATGTGAACCGCCTCCTCAAGAGCGACGAGTACCTTCGCAGTGTACTGCCAGTCGACCCGAGCTCCAACAGGATCTTCGAAGCCGTGCGTGACGGCATACTTCTCAGGCAAGCAATACAGGCGTCGTGTCTAGCAAAGCGCGTTCCGACTGTCATGTACCTTACTCGAATTCACTCGCCACTTTGCCACCCAGACTTTTGTTTCTTTGAAAGAACATACTGACAATAAAGGTGAAACTTCTATTTCACACAGTAAACTGCTGAACTCTGTAGCATCCGACGCTCTCGACGAGCGCGTTATTAACTTTCCTGGGCCGAAGGGGCCACTCAATGCGTGGCAAATTCAAGAGAATCACAACTTGTTCGTCAACTCTGCCCGCGCTTGCGGCTGCACGCTACTCAACATCGGACCGGACGACCTCCAAAACGGGACGGTGCGACAAACATAAGCTTTCGAAACTAATCGGACAAACGATGCTCGTATATTCGACCACTTTCAGAAAAAAATGGTTGCTGTGAACCCGGTGACCGACTTGAACCATTTTTCAACGTCACGCAGGAACACCTTGTGTTGGCAGCTATCTGGCAAGTCGTAAAGCTCGGCCTCCTCGAGACCATCACCCTCACCAATGTTATCGAGCTGGCAGTACTCTGCGGCGCGGACGAAGACCTGGAGGACCTGTACCTTATGTCGCCCGAGCAGATGTTGCTCCGATGGGTGAACTTCCACCTCGCCAAGTCAGGAGCTTGGACAGGCAAGCCGCTACTGACTTCCTTTGCCGACCTCAAAGATGGCCTCGCTTACGTCATCCTCTTCAATCAACTCAACGGGACGATGTTCGACCTGTCCGGCCTCCAGTAAGCCCGCCTCGACGTCACTCACACAAATCCACTTTTTAATTTAAGAAACCGCATTATAATTATTTACCTAGCTACCTGAATACTATATACCGGCAATCTGGATGGCTAAACTTGCTTCGAAATATGCTGCGCTGTAGGATGGGAGAGCCGTCCAGGCGTGCGGGTGTCGTCGTGGCAGCGGCTGAGAAGATTGGCGTTCACAAGTCGGCGATTCCGGGAGTGCGTGACCTGGTAAGCGGCAACGAAAAGCTCGCACTCGCGTTTCTCGCGTCGCTGTTCCATGTCGAGAACGGACTGAAGCGCTACCTCGACGCACGCGCTCGCGACTCGGTGCTCAATTTTCACAAGGAGGACGACGCGGAAGTGACGCGCGAGGAGCGGACCTTTCGGACCTGGATGAACAGCCTGGGCTGCCAGACGTACTGCAAACACTTGTTCGAGTCGCTGCAGGACGGCTTCCTCCTGCTCGAGATCATTGAGAAAGTAAACCCCGGGACCGTCAACTGGAAAACGGTCAACAAGCCGCCCATGGTGAGCGCGTTCAAGAAGATTGAAAACTGCGCGCGTGTGCTGGAACTGGCGCAGTCGGGACTCGAGGTGAAGGTCGTCTCCATCTGCGGCCTCGACTTGGCCGAGCGCAAAAAAAAAGCGACGCTAGCGATCGTATGGCAACTGATGCGCTACCATTCCATTCAGATGATCAAGTCTATCTCCGGCGACGGCACCCCCTGCAGCGAGGCCACCGTCCTGGCTTGGGCAAACCGACAGGTGGAGGCTTCCGGTGCGAACATCCGTCTGGCTCGTCTCAACGACAAGAGCGTCTCCGACTGTCGATTCCTGTTGGCGCTCCTCCAAGCAGTGGCGCCGAAGATGGTCGACCCCGAATGCATCCGCACCGGCGGCGACGCGGAAGACAAAAAGCTCAACGCCAAGTACGTCATCAGTCTTGCTCGCAAGCTCGGCTGTGTTATCTTTCTGTCGTGGGACGACATCATGGAGGCGCGCCAAAAGATGCTGTTCTCGTTGCTCGCTGCCATCATGGCCGCTGTGCAGCAACGCGACTCCATCATGTAAATCTGTTCGCGCTCACTACCACCAACCAATCCATTATCTTCCTGTCAACAATACGCCGCTCAAGCTCCAGTTATATCTTCGTCTCGCGACGAACAGCCACATCCGGAAAACGACGAAAGGCTGGCTAGTTCACGTATCACCACATGACGCTCGTCTTCTGTTCCACTGTCCCACTCACATATTCAACCCCCCTTCCTTCAAACACCACCACCACAACTACAGCGTTGTTGCGAAATGCCTTGTCTGTTTTATTTAGAGTGTATTTAACTATTCAAGAAACCAACAAAACACACTACCCAGCTGCGAACTACGCAGTGCAAACAACGCCCTTCTCTCGTCGAGAACCAATCCATTCTGACTGCTCGCATATATGTCCCGTTCTTTCATCCATTTTGTGCGGGTGTGCTGCCCCCGCTTGCCGCGCATTTTAGAAGACGTAAATACAGAACGGATGAGCCGAGATTCCCTTACAGAATTCAGCAAAGCATCGTGGGAGGCAGCTGATGAGTGTCGCCCATTTTACGGAAGGGATAAGAACATAACCCGTTATTCTTATAGGAAACCGTCCCATCAATCAACGCCCCTCTTTTGTTACATCCCTACAAATACCAGGGACTGCCCGCTTCCTTTCGCGAACCTTCTTCTCTCCCTATAGACCACTCTAATGCGAACCCATCACACCGCGCGCTCCGCTTGCAACAGCTGAACCAGCTCAGCGGCGGCCTGCCTCACCTCCTCCGACCTGGCCGCCCCTCCCTCGGCGCTCAACCGCTGTGCAGCATCCCATATCGCCTGCGCGCTGGGCGACAGCAGCGCCCCACCTCCGTCCATCGCGACAGCCCGAAGAAACTCCGCAACGTCGCCGCCGCGTCGACACATGAGGGTGGCCACCTGAAGCGCGGCCACCTGCGTCGCGGGGTGCTCCGCCTGTAGACTCACTGCAGCCCCGTGCAGCAGCGCCGCTGGCAAATTGTCTTCGCTGTCGCTCACTCGCAGCGGAGTCGTCGCACCACCCAAGAGTACAGTTGCCAGAGACGGCTGGGCTAGTGCCGATGCCACCAACATCATCGCGTGTTTGGTGACTGCAACGCCCACGGCGTCGTTGGAAGCGGCCGCCGCCTTGGCCGCCTGCCGAGCTACCGTCGCAAACCGGTTTAAGTCCGATCCTTCCCCCGCCTTGGCAACCTCATCAAAAACCTAAACCGGCAACCACGACACATATTTAACCATAGCGCAACAAAAATCAATGCGTTACCAGGCAACTCGAGTATCTCGGCAGAGCGTATGTCTGACATCGCAAGTTCTGAATTTCGAAACGTAGGGATTTCGAGGTTGTCAAGGCCAGCGATGTGCTACTGGTACGAAAGTACAAAAACGCCGTCTCGTGTCCCGACTGTGCGCAGTTCAGATTAGTGACGGCAGAATTGTTTTCGGGCGCTACCTGTCGTAGCGCCATCGCAGCGTAGGCAGACGCCTTCCCCCCCTCCGCAGCCTCTTCCACCATCAAGCTGCCGAGAGCGGCGAGAAGTTGCGCATCTGCGGCGACCCGGCACCGCAACTCGCGCGCGGCGACCTCCACGCCCCGCACAGCCTCGCCCTCCGCCTCGCTGCCCTTCTGTACCTGCCGCCATACCAAGAGACACACGAGTCAGCCACAACGCGAACAGAGTGGACAGCCGTCAAAGGCTATGGCATAGCGAACAGGAGACAGCCGCAGTTCAGTTGTCCGTCTCAAGGCTCTGCACTCTCATTGAATGAGATTTGCAAACAACGCAATAGCGACATATGGTCACACATAGCGATACAAACCGATAAATATAGAAAGGGTGAAATAGGAAAGTGGTCCGTACATCAAAAGCACTTTCAAGGAGAATGCAGTGGATTCGAAAAAAAGTGGTTGGCACAGAAAATATTTTGGCGTTTTTAAGTTGTGCAAATGCCTAAAAATGTAAATGGAACATCCCAAAAAAATTAAAGGAACTGATTTATTGGCAAATGTCTCCGAAATGGTGAGAACAAGAATGAGTATGTTGAGTGTTATATTCTGTTAATTCTGATTGTTTTCCTCCTCTTAATGAAATGGAAGGGATTAAAATGTCACAATATAAGGTTTTCAATCAATAAACACAAACATCAATAATCATAACCTTACTGGCCAAAAATTCGTTACGTTACCCTTACGAACTGCTCTGTCCAATTAGGAGCTTAAATACGGTTGAACGCATATTTTTTTCTAAATGAGACAATTTTTTGAGTCATTCGATAACAAAAATGAATAAACTAATAAAAATTATCTGTCGGCAAATTTTAACAGCTTAACAAATATTTAACACTCGATAAAAATAAAAATAAACATCCACAACCCACGACCACACGCGGATGGTGACAGAGTTCAGTGACTATTTCCTGTAGAAGAGAAGCAGCAAGTAAACCCGAAAAAATCTCCTACTTTCAAAGAACGATTGAAATAAATGTAGTTTTGCCAGTAAATTGAGTCATATACTGATTTAAGAGAAGTATGTGAATCATAAACAAACCAACGCCCTCAGTATTTGCAACTATTGAGAATCACAGCACAGGGACCGTGATGCGCACCGCGAGCGGACGCGTGACGGCCGCCATGAGCTTGGAAGCATAGTAACGCAGCTTCCTCCCCTCCCCCGCACTCACAGACAGCGCGCCTCGAGCCGCCTCCGTCAGCAGCGGCTCCTTCAAAACCTCAGACAGTCGCACACACTGCGGCCAAGCGCGCACCGGCTCCGCCGCCGCCGCCGCCTCCGCGCACCGCGACTGCCGCTCGTGCAGCGCGGCTACGACGTGCGCGGCGGCCTCGGCCGAGTGCCAACGCAGCGCGGCCGTCTGCCCCTTGGCCCCCATCGTCTTCAGCAGAGCTGTCAAAATGTCTGTGGGCATACTCACCACGCCCTCCATCACACAGTTCTCCATCGCAAACGCAAAGCCCTGCGTTGACGCCAGACGTAAAACGGCGCTCAGCTCTGCGTTAAACCAAATTCGCAGGAGTGAAATCCAATGTATTCTCCATCTTTAACAAATACGACAGAAATATGTGTACCCATCCGAAAAAGCAGCAACAATTCATGGGACGCCCTGCTCCACCTCCACAACAATTGACATATAAAATGCGTTTTCGAAACTTGACGCTGTAAAAAACGGCTGCTTATCAACTAAAAGCCTCGGCGCGTATTGCTATCCAAAATCAAAGTGACACGATGACATAATTCGTTCATTTGCCCGCGGGAAATCCAAAGAAAAATCTCAACAAAAGGGGACTCTTCGATGCATTTAGAGGACCCATTCATAGGTCTGATGGGGGAATGTATGTATTTGCCGCGTGCGGGCGGCTGCACGCTGCCCCGAACAATTCAAATTCGAGCGGGGAGTTATCAGCCGCACAGCAATGCAGCAAAGAACAGCACCACATTTTCTCTTTGCAACTTACTAGCGCCATGGTCAGATTTACTTTCTGTGCTCGACACAGGAAGCGAACCTAACGCGATTGAATAATTAAGGTAAAGCCCAGCTCTATTTTTTAAACATCAGCATCGCAAGAAGCATGGTCATATCAACCGCCCTCCTTTCGTGTCCTATGCTATGTGTGTGTGTGTGTGTGTGTGTGTGTGTGTGTGTGTGTGTGTGTGTGTGTTTCTATGTGTGTTCGTGGGGGGAGGGAGGCGTGTGTGAGTGAGTGTGTGAGTGTGAGTGTGAGTGCATGTGTGTGTCTATGTGTGCTTGTGGGGGGAGGGAGGCGTGTGTGTGTGTGTGTGTGGTGGGGGGGGCGTATGTGTGTGACTGAGTGAGTGAGTGAGTGATTGAGTGTGTGTGCATGTGTGTGTGTGTGTGCGCGTGTGTGTGTGTATGTGCATGTGTGTGCGTGCGTGCGTGCGCGCGCGCGTGTGTGTGTGTTTGTGTGTTTGTGTGTGTGTGTGTGTATGTATGTGCATGTGTGTGCGTGCGTGCGTGCGTGCGCGCGCGCGCGTGTGTGTGTGTGTGTGTGTGTGTGTGTGTGTGTGTGTGTATGCGTGTGAATTCACCATTCCATATTTCTCAGCGAGTACTAGAGAACCCCCAAATCTACATTATTCACATTAATTGTGATTTTTCCATCCAATTCTCGACACGTAAATTTCCAAACAACTTTACACCTTCCTTAGTTGTCCTGTACCCTGGTGCCTTAATGTCAATCAAGAATCACATTTTCCTCACTCGCAAAAGCACCGAATCTGGATAATTCACTCAAATAGATGCCTCTCTGACATTATCAAAATCTTTGTCATGCTAATTTTTGTTGTTTCATTTACCTCTTGTTTTCTTGCACATCAGAATTTTGTAGTTTTGAGAGACGATGCTTTTCACTAAATGTTTCGTCCTCACCTTTGCCAGCGTCTCCTCGTCCGCATCGCCGCTGCCTTTGACGAGCCAACGGCGGAGGTCGCGCCAAAAGTCGGCGCTCGGGCTGTTCTCGATGCCCTCGTCTCGGACGTCGGGCGGTCGCACCACCGGCGAGGGTTCGTAGTTGAGGCGAACGCGCTTCTCCGTCGGCTGTGGCGTCCGCTGCGACTCCGTTTCGCGCCGCTTCTCCGCGGGCGAGGGCGACAGAACCTTCACAAAGCGGTCCATCGCGTTGACCTTCATCCCCGCAACACTGGCGACCTTCTCAGCTGTCGCGGGTTTCACAGTTGTCTTCGCGGGAGTCTTCTCCTCCGGGGGCGACTGTACCTCAATGCCTTCAACAAGAAAGTTGAGGGGCATCAGCCGCCGGTGTTTCAACATGCCTCCTTTTCTTTTCTTCAAATAGATATTTACAATTTGCATTAAAATGGGTTTTAGGCACAAAGTAAAAATCGCTTGTTATTTATGGGTACATTGTTGAATACAACGCAAATCCCTTTTTTTTATTTCATTTGCTTCTAAAACAAACTTTCATCTGAAAAAAATTGGTCGCAATGAACAAAACAAAAGCTCTTGTATTATTCTAAAAATAGAAAGTCGTTTCAACTCAGTGCACACATCATTTCACATTGGCTCCTTCACGTATCTTCATGTACGCAAACTCTCAGCACAAATCGCGTCAGTCATCCAATATTGTTCATTAGATATTTTCACTTTTATATATGAGCACTGTCATTTATTTTGGTTTAATGCCTATTGCGTTCATTTTATCGGAAAAGGGAGGCGACACAACACACCGTGCTCTACCAACAGCTCCTCCGGAATCACCCATCCTTTGTTGTACTCCGCCACCGCCTGAATGCGAGCCTTTACCGCCACATTCGTAAGAGACGCGTCGGGATGGGCGGCGATAAACGCTTTGGTCGCCTGCAATGCCGCAGAGCGCTGAACCTTAGGGTCTCCAGAATCAAAACCGAACCCCAATCCAAACCCTAATTAACAACGTTGTGATTGACGGGCGACGGTGGGTACCTTGTTGACCTGCAGCTTGCGGGAGTCCAGCAGAAAGCGGAGCAACGTGGGTAGCATCTCCTCAGGGAAGACCCGTTTCTTCTCACGGCCCGTCTTTCCAGACCCAGCGACAGACACGTCCGTCTTCTCTACGCCTCCGCTCTGGACGGACGTTACCACGGGCGGCGTGATGACTTTATTGGCCGCCACCACCCTCATGGACATCGCGGCCAGCATGGGCGACACCTCGCTGCCCTGCTCGCGGCTGAGGATGACCGCGCGCTGCGTGCGACGCGCCTTGTCAAGCAACACCTGCAACTTTTTAAGCTGCTGCCGGCTCCCGTCCTCCCCCTCACTCACCATCCCTACTTCATCCCCGTCCTCCTCGCCCCCTTCCACGTCCGCATCGTCCTGCGACCCCGCGCCCTCGTCCGCGCTCAGGTAACCGTCAGCCACGCAAAACCCGTCGTCCTCCCCCTCGCTCCCCTCCCCATCCCCGACCCCCTCCTCCGCCTCCTCCTCCGCGTCGCTCAGGCTCTCCCCCGGCTCCTCCTCCTCCTCCCAGTCGAACTCACTCTCCACATCGTAGTCCAGCTCCTCCTCGCGCGCCCACGGCGTCCGACCCGTGATGCGCTTACTGCCACGAAGGGAACCACAAAACATTCAATATCCCGGTGTGGACTCCGGACCACCTCCAACACAACTAACCAAAGTCTCCTCACACACACACACACACACACACACACACACACACACATACACACACACATACACACACACACACACACACACACACACACACATCCAAGTTTAAGTGTGCTAGCGCGCAACGAAGACCACGTGAGTACCAGCGGAACAGGCACGAGTCCCCCCCCCCCCCCTCTCCGCCCCATTACCACCAAGAGCCCAATCCAGTAAGCACTAACAACATAAACAATAACCGCGACACAGTATCGCCAGCTGCAACATCCATCATAATCAACAACACCGACAGCAACAACAAGACCATGAAAATATTCCCTAGAAAACCCAACTCAGTATTGCTGCCACTATTGACACAGGAACATGCCAACTGTCGGCTTTCCTGAAAAACGGAATAATGCTCTGATCCAACAATACAATTCAGACAAAAAGATAAAGTTGAGTTGGAGGGAATGGGCAGCCGCTGACCTGATCCTGGACCATGACCCGTAGTAGGGCGGCTGAGGGGCGGTAGTGTCCTTGTGGATGAACTTGCGCCGCCACAGGACGAGGGAGTCGGGGTCGGTGGCCGCAGGGATGAGCGCGCCGATTCTTTCGGCATAATCGGCGCGGCGCGAGAAGGGCGGCGGCGCCCCCAATAGCCTCGCCCCCTTTCCTCGACGAGCCGCCTTCCACAGCGCCTTGTGGCCCTCCAACAGCTGTCCGGGGTTCTCGGTGTGGGGCCGGCTCAGGGCGGCCTCAAACTCGGCCATCTCCGACGAGCTGAACGCCACCGAAGTCGGCTCGCGCTGCTCGGCGGGACAGGGCTTGAATAGCTCATAATAGTCCGCGTGCTTCACTTCCACACTTGTCTCCACCGAGGTAGTCTCTGCCGAGGGGCCGCCCTGCCCTGGGGCCGGCTTTGTGAAAAAGCTCTGTGCATGAAGACAGAAGATGACAAGGTCAGTCAAGAAAGAGCGACAGAGCAATTCAACATGAAGAGCAAGGGTACCTCAATGCAACAGGGAATGAGGGGTTGTGATCTTCTTAGTTCATCAGTCGTTTAGTGAAAGAGAGGGAGAGATTGAGGAGAAAGTTTACCAAGAATGTGTTTGAGGTCGCAGCCAGTTGCTTCGAGTTGGCAAACCCTCGCTTTGCCGCCTTCCTGTTCCTCTTCTCCTCCTCTTCTTCCGCCTTCCGCTTCTTCGCCTCCGCCTCCTTCTCCTCCCTCACCCGCTGCTTCTCCGCCTCCTTCTCCTCCTTCGCCTTTCTCGCCGCCTCCTCTTTCTCTTCCTTGGCCCGCCTTTTCTCAGCTTCCTTCTCCTCTTTCGCCTTTCTCGCCTCCTCCTCCTTCTCCTCCTTGGCCTTCCTCGCTGCCTCTTCCTTAAGGCGCTGTTTATCTGCCTCCTTCACCTTCCTCTCTTCCGGATCTTTCTCCTCCTCCGCCCCACTTTTTTCAGACGTGCCCTCTTCCACAGCCTTTATCGCCTCCGCGCCCCCCACTGCGCCCGTCTCCTCAGCAGCAGCCCCCCCGTGCTTGGTTACACCTGATCCTGTCCCCCCAACCGCAGCCGCATTCGGTCCCTGAACCTGTGCTTGAACAGCACCCGCCCCTTTCTCCAGGCGGATCAACAGCTTGGGAAGCTTTCCTTTGGTTGGTAGCGCCTGCCCTGGTTTAAGCTTGTCAAGCAGCCCGCAGGCCTCCTGCAGCAGCTTCATCCTAGCCAGCCCAGACTGCAGCTGCTTTGTCAAGTTTGTGGCGGCCTTCCTGGATTCCTTTCCAAGAACCTACAGAAACACAAAATACAAGGAAAAGACAAAATAAAAATAAAGGACCTGGAACAGCACTCCCACCAACTACAAACACAAAGGCATTTACACACAGATAGACAGTCCCACAAACACACACACACACACACACACACACACACACACACACACACACACACACACACACACACACACACGCGCGCGCGCGCGCGCGCACGCGCGCGCACGTCTAGAAGGCAAACAGACAGTGAGGTCGCTACGGCAATATTGCCCTCGCATGGGATGAGTGGGCTACCTTTGCGTCGCGCAGAATCCATCGCCAGCACAGGTCGCCCGTCTCGTCCTCCAGAGCGTCCACGGTTGCGATGCGGCTGTCTTCGGGTACAAAGGAGGTGCGGGTTGCCATGGCGATGATGCAATTATGCACTGCCGTGATGGTGAGGCCGTCGCCTGCGTCCCCAGCGTAACCACCCAGCCACACAAAAATGTCTTTCGACAGCCGTGACAGGGGCTCGCCGGAGCCGTGCAGGCCTCGCGCAACCTCTGACCGGTCCAGCGTGCCTGATTTGCTTACGGAAGCGGCGTTACTGCCTTTAATACATGTCAGTGGCTGCAAGCCCTTTATCTCGGCAAGAGTCGCTGCCAGCTCTGCGTTTAGCTCGGCCAGTTTTGCAGCCGCTTCGTTCCCAGGTGCCCCTTCCGAGGCAGGCATTTCGCAGCCGTCGAGGTTATCGACCCTACCCTCGCCTTCCTGCCTCTGTCCCCTTTTACTAAGCCAATTGGCCACGTCGACAGGAGAGAGGCCGAGCTTCTCCGCCGCCTCACGCTGCTCTGCGTCGCTTGGGTCCGAGTCGACAGAGGAAAACAGTTCAGCCAGCTGTTTGGCATCATCGCCGCTCAGAAGCGGCTTCGCGTCGCCCTCCTCCGACAACGTATCACCCTTCAACAACAATACAAAGAATTTGATGTCAGCGACACGGCGAGAAACCTCCCCTAACAGGTTTTTAATCCGTAAGCCGTTTACGAACCTGCGATTGTTTATGCGCTGTGTTGGTGAGGCGCCGGCGCCTCTTCGCGTTCGTCGCCGGCGACAAGAATACTTTGCTGGCGCTGTTACCAACAATCCCGGCTGCTACCGCCCCTCCCTCGTCCTCACCGGCACCACTAACTTGCGCTTTCGCCAGCGGCGAGGCATCGGCTTCGCCCACGGCGCGGTCACTCGCGGCAGCTTCGATTGGCTGCGACTCAGGTGCCGTGCTTACGATTTTTTCCTGCGTGCTTATCTCCTCAACATTTTTATCTTCCTCTATCCGCGCCGGTTTTTGCGGCTCGACAGGTAGGCTGCACTCCTCCGGGCCCTCCTTGACGACGGGACCCACCTTCACCCCCTTCTTCTGCCACAGACTCAGAAGCGTTCCACCGGCCATCTTGGGATCTTGCCCTGCCGTTTTCGAGGCGTGTTCCCTTCCGAACCGTCAAAATCTTGCGCCTGACAACAACGACGGGCATGAAGTGCTCAGTAACTTGTAAACAGGTTTCATTGACCGGGCGGAGAGGAGCGCCCGGTGGATATGAGGGGGAAGAGCGATGGGCCGAAAACCAGCCGAGAAGCACGCAGCACCAAGACAGTAGAAAGGGTGGAATCGCATTTGTGATATGGGAGTCGAGGGCTGACAATACGGCGAGTTGACGATGTGCTTTGCCCTGATGAGGAGGAGAGTAGGGCGCGAAGCGATATATCCGATATTGGCGGTGACCGTGGCCAAGGGGCGAGGGGGGCGTAGCAGATCTTGACGATCCGCGCCGCTGTGATACCGCTACGGTTGGATAGTGCTCAAAACTTCCAGCATACGCTGTTATTTGAGTGCGCGTAGGACTTAGGCGAGGTTGTGTGAAGAGTGCCCGGCCCTCAGTGGTGTGAGCTGAGAGCGGCGTGGCTGTCGCGCATCTGCGAACACCGCCGCTCGCGATACTGCCCGTGACAAGGTCCTGTACTTATAAGGGCAGGCAGGGTTGAGTCACGTACAGGGCCGGCTCAGCGGTGCTATTCTCCCGGAAATACCAAGCGTATGGCCTTCCTGGATGAAGCGGGATGCGAGCAGTCAACTCAAGAACGGTCCTCGCGCCTAGACTCGTCGAGGCCGTGTTGCTGTGACGCGGTGGACGTGTACCTGGTGGTTGCCTGGTCCGCGCCGCTGTGCCGGTGCTGATGAAGTTTACGTCCGCGTCGTTTCAAATTTTTGAATTTGAAAAGGACAGGAGCGGTATGTAAAACACAAATAATATTATTACAAGTTTAAGCTGTGTTGGGGCTCACTTATGCCAAAGATGTGGATCACTTACAGAATTTGGTATTGGTGGCCCTTGGGCCACCCTACACGCAATGTGAGAGGGAATCGGGTGGGTGGGTTTGCATGAGCGATAGCTCTCGCAAAAGGCAGAAGGTGGACACACAATCGCTGTTGGTGCGTTATATAGTGTGCGGACATTTTACTGTCCGTGCACGCGTGGGCGCTTGAACCGTTAGGGGAGATGTAGCGTCGGAGGTAACGCTAGTAACGTCGGAGGTAACGCCGGTTACTTCGTAATTAAGCCATGTAATTCAAACCTCTATATTACCAATATGACCATTTAAGCTGTGTTGGGGCTCACTTATGCCATATGTCGTCGACTGGCGTGTAACGTTGGGTGGGGCGCCGCAAGGGGCCATCCAACCAAAGAGTTGCCAAGCTCCCGGGCACGGGAGTACTGTTGGGTCGATGTAGTCGAGGACTACGTCCGATTCACGCGCCCAACCGCCGAAGAACTTGATCTTTTGCATCGGTGTACCGATATTGTACGCTGCAGTAGCTGCACCCTTTCATAAGGAGTGCGAAGTCCACGCGAAACCGTCCGGAGGTTGCTCGTGTACTGCACGAAGTACCCGTTGTAACCATGTTGTCAAGGTGTCCGCAGTCCAGTTGGTCGTAGGTTCGTGTAGACTAACGGCCCATCGTCTATCCGGTATCTTCCCGGCGGAGAACTTGGTACGGGCAGCGTCGAAGTACTGTAGTAGTTTTGCGATGTCAGGGTGAGCCGAGTCTGGTAGTTCACATAGGAGTTTTCGCTCCGTGGAAGTACCTCGTTGACCTTTTCTCGTTCCGTGGTAGAGGAGGATTCCACCGGTTGGAGTACACAGCAAGTCTCCATACCGGCACTCAACTCCCGCTCCCCCGCGAGAAAAAAATGCGGACATGAGTACCGTCGCGAGACACGCTCGGAACAGTAGAATGAGGTCCGTTTGAGCCTGAGTCCAAGTGTCTGTCAACTGTATGCGGAGGTCCTTGGCTAGGCGTAGCGATGATACAAGAATCCGGGCTTGCATGTACATGCGTGTGCGGCTGGGATGGAGAGAAACTTGGGACGCTGCGAGACCCCGCCGCACCTTGGCTACCAAATCGCCTTGTGCGACTGGTTCTGCGCCGTGGTCCTTGAAGAAGCCGTTCACTTCTCAAAGGTAAGATTGTAGACTATTTGCCTTAATTGTGCCACGTTCCCCGATCCATGCGACGTAGCGGGCCATGGTAGCGGCAGTAGCGGCTAGCGGTGGTAGGCCTTGCTCCTCGCAGAACTAGAAGTGCGGTTTGATCGCGTTGTTGTACGTGTCGGACGTGCTTTTCGCCCAAGCGGCGGTTAGTAAGTCGAGCATTTTTGGCTTCAAGGCTGTCAGTTCCCAGTAGGTGTTGCATGTAGGGGCGCATCGAGGCGGCCCATGGGTTGTTGCAGCCTGCCACCTCCACCTTGTAGCGGACTTTTGCTGCTCGGGTGGGGTACGCCCGGATTGTTGGCCTGATATATCGTGTGTTGAACATGGCCAGGGTAGCACTGATAGCGCCCCGGCGGAGGTACAACCAGGCCGGGAGGGAATCCGGAAGACAGTGACGGGCGAGTGAGGCTTGCCGATTGTACCGCGTCCGTGCCGCCGCCCGGGACGGAACAAGTGAGTGCGGGCCTGAAGGACCGTCTCGTGGCACGCGCGCCAATTCGGTAAGGGCATGATGCCACGTTTTTCCTTGCCAACGGGGGCCGACCACCGTGGCTGCTACGCCACTCTGCTATAATTTTTGGGCGAGGTCGGGTAGCATGGGTCATGGCGGGTTGCACCAGTTGTTTTCTGCTTGCCAAGCCGAATCGGTGAGGTGAAGGGCGTCCACTGCTTCTAACGATGGGTCGAGCCAGTTCGCGTTTTATCGGGGTAGTAGCGTGTTGAGAGCCGACGCAAACCGGTCGATTGTGTGCGGGCCGAATTGTGTGTCCATTTCGAGGAACACATAGGGGTCGAGTTGCCAGTCGTCGCTGTCGAGGTGGCGGTTGAGCATGTATACCCGCGTGTTTGCCGCAGAACGGATGTACTTGGGCCTGATGTGGATATTGTTGGTGTCCAACAGGTACCACAGGCGGCGTAATTCGGTCATCATCTCTGGGGAGCGGGACGTCAGGCCGGCTTGGACGTAGCAGACTACATGGTTGTCTTCGTGGAGGAGGACGTTGCGGCCAGCGAGGTGTGGCAAGAAACTGAGGACGGCCTGACGGACGGCATTCAGTTCCTTCCATGTAATATGTTGTTTTTCGTCCTCTGGTCCCCAGAAGCCGCGCGCTTCGAGTTTGCCGTTTAGTACTGCTCGCCAATCATACCCCGAAATGTCGCAATGTATGTACGCTGACTCGACGGGGCGTTGTATGTTCTTGCCATTTGCGTGGCTGGGTACTTGTGTCCACCATTGTAGATCGCGACGGAGCTGCGGGGTGAGGCGGACGCGGCCTCCCCACTTGCCGCGAAGTACATAGTGGAGTTCGCACAAGAAGAATATTGCCGCCGGGATAGCAAGAAAAAGGTAATGTGCTTGACCAGCGAAGGATTGGAGTTCCTTGACATGGAGCCATATGTTGTTTCTTGTTGCACGTTGCAGTAGGTGTCGAGCTTGTCTGGCGAGCTTCTGAAGCTTTTCCGCTGGGGCGAAGATGTAACATGTAGCTGTGTCGATATCGATGCCGAGGTGGTGGCCGTATTGCGTCGGCTCCCAAAACCCTTTGGAGGGGTGGCGGAGGAGGCCGAGAATGGTGAGGAGGCGGTCGACGCGCTGACGGAGCGCCAGCGCGAGAGCACCAGTGGCGGCGAAGAGGAGGAAGTCGTCCACGTAAGGTAAGATTTTTGCTCCCCGCCACCGCGTGTGACGTAGGAAGCGCTTGCTCGGTTTGTCGCTGTCGGGTTGTGTAGGCCTCCCTTGCTGTGTCGTAAACCCACCGGGGTCTGGTTGTCAGAGGGGTCGTACGAATGTGTCCGTAAACGCGCAGAAGGGGTAAGGGCTGAGCGACCATCCTATCGGTAGGCAAGCTAGTCGATACATTTGCCCGCGAACGTTTATTGTTAGGAAGTCGCGCTGTTCTAGCACGATGCCCAGCGCGTAGAACCCGTCCTTGAGGTCGAAGGAGAATATGTAGTCGCCCTTTGAGATGGCGTACGCCTAGCAGAGACTCCATCCGTAGTCGCTTTTTGACGCAGAAGTTGTTCATGTCTCGAAGGTCGACGATAAATCGCCACTGATTGTTGCCGGGCATGGCTACTAAGAATAGTTTGGATACGTATTTGCTGGAGGTGGTGCGTTCCCAGGCTCCCGTCTTCACGAAGCGCGCGAGCTCGGCCTCGAGGAAGGTGAGTTGCTTTGGGGTAGCGTTTAGTAGTGAGATGCCTTGGTTGAACGGAGGTGGGGGTCGGTTGTTTAGGAAGGGAATAGTAACGCCCTCCCGGATCCACCTCAAGACTTGCCCGCTCGCGCCGATATCTTTCCAGGCTTGCCAGTTTCGCCGCACGCGATGACGCATGTAGCTTGAATATGGTGTGCAAGAATCGGCGCGGCGGGTCACCCCGTCATTCCTCTTTGTCGGCCTCGGTCTTCTTGTGTGCCTTGTCGGTAGAGGGGAGGGGGCGGCCGCCCGTGCGGTCCTTGGGCTTGACTTTGGGTTTGTCCGGCTTGTTCGGCTTGTCGTTCGGCGTGTCCGGTCTGTCGGGTTTTGGCTTGTCGGCCTTAAACTCTGCAGCTGCTTGCGCTTTTGCAGTTGTTGTGATGCTGAGTTCGAGTCGTTTGTCTTCAACGGCTGACATGAGTCCGTCGACGACGTTGCCTCCACGGTCGGCGGCGAATGTGTCGAAGCTGCGTGTGTAGACGAGACGCTCCGCGACGCATTCTTCGCCGGTGAGGATCTTCTTCGCCTTGAAGCGCCTGATATAGGCGAGTCGCGCTTCCCCCGCTGAGGCCACTGCTTGATGAGTACGTAGCGCTGCGTCGGCGAGTGAGTATACGTAGGTTGTTTCGTCGGGGGTAGAGGTGACCGCGCGAATCGTTTCCATAGCAGTTTCGAGTGCCGCGTTAGCGGCGGCCGTAAAAACACCATAGCAAAGCAAGTGTCGATACTCGTCGCGGGAGGAGATTCTCGCGTTGTCCGTAAAAATTTTGTCGGCCTCATCGTGTCGAGGTTTCCACAGGCACGGGATTGTTGTGCCGGAGGGGGGTAGGCATTCTGCGAACGTACGGGACGCGAAATCTGACCACTCTCTAGGATCGATGTACTCTAGAGGGGTGTTTTTACTATCATATGGTAGAGCATCGAGCTCGAGTCGTCCACCCGCAGCTCTGTTTGAATCGGCTGTGGGGATGGCTGAAGTACTGTGTTTTGATGGCGCGGCTGCTACGGATAGAGTTTCGACATGGGCTGCTAATTGTTGTACAATCTTTGTCAGCAATTGCAGTTGGTATGGCTGATGTTCCGGCGCGTCACCGAGCGCAACGGGGTAGAGGTCGGTAGGCAATACCAGGCGGTCTGCCATCTGAACTCCAGGAGTGTGTTTTCGTGCGTCGTGCAGGTGACTCAGTGATCAACACCTTGCGTGGCTAGCGAGAGCCACGATGCCGTTTGCGTGAGCGATAGCTCTCGCAAAAGGCAGAAGGTGGACACACAATCGCTGCTAGTGCGTTATATAGTATGCGGACATTTTATTGTCCGTGCGAGCGTGGGCGCTTGAACCGTTAGGGGAGATGTAGCGTCGGAGGTAACGCTAGTAACGTCGGAGGTAACGCCGGTTACTTCGTAATTTAGCCATGTAATTAAATCCTCTATATTACCAATATGACCAAAAAAGCAGTGGAGGTCACTAATGATAAGCAAAAAGAGAAAAAGAGGATATATAAAACACAACTATGGGTACGAAGTACGGGTAAAGTACCATGGATCCCCGCCTACTACTCTCTGTGTTTACAAAGCAAGGGGGGGGGCTCCGTTTGCCAAAAGTGTTGATCTCGTACATTTTTTGCTAGCAAGGGTCCTACGGCCCAGGACATATACGCTAATTGAGGGAATCGGGAGGGTGGGTTGCGTGAGCTGTGCTCGCGCATAGGCAAAACGTGGTCAAAATACATATAGGGGCAACGCTTGTACGTGTTTTACAATTTTGACATGAGTAATCTAGCGGTTTTCTATGCATTGAATAAGAATATTTGACAAAAGTGGGTGGAATACACCTCGGCATATGTTAACCATCTAGTCATATCAACACCACGGAGGGTTGGAGCCCGCATAATTGCTACGGAGAGTACGTTTAGCAGATTATTATACACACGTCATGCTACGAACGCGGAAACGATGAACAGACGCATAAAAAGTATGAAGTGGTCGAGCGCGGAGAGATCGGAATCACTACACAGAGAAAATCTAGGATTGAGTAATGCGCGCCCCCCCCCTTGATAGAAACACATGTAATTACAATAATGCAAGAGGTTCCATAATTACGGATGTAAAACTTTGTGACCGCGCGGTGCGCACCAGCCCTCGCGCGGTCGCCTCATATAGCCCCACAGACGGGTGTGGAGTTTAGGGTATCCTAAACATCAAACTCTATACCTAAAACCTAAAATCCCATCCGACCCCTGTAATTACACATGTAATGACAACAAAACACATGCTCCCATAATTACACGGAGGGCGCATTACTCATCCTAGGAGAAATTTGTAGGCGGTGCGCAATCGAGATCCATGTCATGGTAACCAAGGAGATATGCATTTACACTAGCTAGGTGGCCAAATAAGGGCTAACGCGAAGCCACCACCGTCAATGTTGGAATGCAACACTGGCGAGCGACCACCTCGGTTTTTGTTCCCTAGAAACTTCAAACCCCAAGCCTTTCGCTACTACCGGGCGACCCCGCGCCACCCGTGTCGAGCATACAACCGCATAAATAGCTGACGTGCATGCGCGTGCTCGACCCCGCCATTATACACGTGATTCCAGAAAATGATATTATTTTCGCAACGCAAGTTTTGTCGCGAAGCACAAGCATTAGACTACATAACAACACTACATATTATTTCACTACGTAGGGTAGATATGCCATACCACCCGTGTGTTTGAGACGACAATGACTCACGGCCATGTATCGTGGGTGTCGGGAGCCGTACGGCGGACTTGAGGACTCTATAAAGGTGTTGTACTAGAAGCCCGAGGCCAAGCACGTCCGACCGTCATGCAAGACGGTGTGCATGGAGAACCACGTAACATGAACTAGTTAATCTGGTCCCGGGGTACCCGACGAGGCGTGCCTAGCGCTAAGTCCGCGTCTATAGTCGCCAATATATGTTGAACCCCCGCTTCGTCGGATTTACGCGACCGGGGTACGAGCAACGGGCGTCGACCGGTGCGTTTAGAACCAGCGCCGTCTAAAAGCCCAATAATATAGTAAAAGGGCCGAAAGCGGCCGTTTGACCAAGTGTGTAACCATTACACTTGCAAGCAATACACAATGATCGTGTGGCTAGTCACCGCTCAACAAGAGATATGCAGATGAACTACGCGAACAATAAATTTGGACATATCAACTTGCGGCCCCCGCCCGCATGTAACGGAAATGACCGTACCGGGATTTGACGGTTGTGTTATTGTGCAGTAGCATTGGCACCTATGCAACTTCCCAATCATACGCAGCGGTGGAAGATGCATACCTCACGGAGTTTCCATGAGACGCATGGCAAGACGTGGTCCAACACTCAAGCGACCAACCGATGTGGTGAGTGACGGCGTTGCCACACAAAATGCCGACGCCCGCGATAAAAAAGTACGGCCTAAGGATGGAAGTTGGCCCATATCCACGCGCTCGAAATCACCGACGGGTACGAGTAGCACATGTGGTGTGGCCGCAGAGGGGGCAACAAAGTCGTTAGACATAGCAGTCGTGGTCATTAAAGGGGGGACAAGTATCAATTCGACTCGTAAGTGGGAGAGGGGGTGGCAAGATTGCCATTCAAAGTTACTCGAGAGAGAATGGCGAGCGATCCACAAGTCGCTGCCTTTTAGCCTTGTGCTACGCGCCTAGAAAACCTGCATTTTCTGTCGCTTCGTTTCAGTGCGCAGTACAACACAAGTTCGTATTGCTTACTTCCATTGCCCTCGGAAAGCTCCACGTTAGAATTTGTAGCGTTGCAGCAACGCCCGACTATTCTCGCCCCCGATGTAATTCAAACCTCTATAATATCAATTAAGCAAAGGGAAGCTCCTTTTGCCATATTGTCGCCATTGGGCGGGTTGATCGTATGTAAGCCATCCTAGGGTGTCATCCAGCCGAAAAAGAACCACTTTGATCGTCATGTAAGAACTGTAGGGTCGATGAAGTCAAGTAGTACGCTCGACTCGGTTGACCAGCCGCCGAAGTATTTAATCTTCTATAGCGTCACTCCGACGTTGTAGACGGTTGTCGCGGCTCTTTTTCGCAAGGAGTGCGAGGTCCATTTGAATCATGTTGGGGGGTGCTCTTGTAGCGATGTCTTGACCTCATTTAGCCAACATGTGAGCATGCTACCCGTCCATCTCTCGTGCTTATGTGACAAGTCGATTTCCTAGCGCCTTCCTGGGAGTTTGCCTCCAGAGAGCATGCGTCGAAGTGAATCGAAAAACTGTAACACTTGAATTACCTTTGTGTGTACAAAGTATGCGAAGGTGGCATAGTAGTTTACGTTGTTCTGACGCTCCGCATTGTCCATTCCTCGTACGAATAATCTTCGCCTCTTCTGCCCGGAGGGGGGTGCGCCCACATGCCCGTTGGCACCTACCTCTACCTCCACGCGGTGGGCGTTGGTAAACCTCATGCCGTGCCAAGCTTGGCATGGTTGGGGGCGAAACGAGGTACCGGCAGCTGCGATCCGCGGGATCAATAGCTGTCGGGAAGACATGTACGGAGGGTTTTGGAAAATCATAATATCCGTACACCATCCTCCCGCTCGGGCCGTCCGATATGTTTTTCCGCTATTGAATACTCCCGAGATATCGTTCGATTTGGGGGGATGGGGGTGTTAAACCATGCAAACACAGTTAGTGTGGAAGATAACGTACGCAAACGTAGTTACAGTCACAGTCCCGCAAACGGAACAGTTACGGCGACAACCAGCCTACAGGCGCGGTGTCGGGACAACAGAAGTGAGAGAGCTGTAGCCTAGCGACAGCTATGTACCGAGTCAAACAGTTTATCGGTATGTCCGATCTAGACATGTACTAATCATATCTAGAGTAGCTTACAGTAGCTATCTGCAACTAATACGTATACGGTATTACTTACAACACTCCCCCTGAAGGTAGCTACGGGATGAAGCGTTGCATTGGGTCTTGTCCTCCAAGGATCGCACTTCGGTGTCTTGCTAGTGCAGGTCATGGGAGGGGTTTGGTGAGCATGTCAGCCACCATTTGGTCAGTGGGGAGGTACCTCAACTTGATGATTCCATGTTCCACGTGGTCTTTGAGGAAGTGCCACTTCAGACCGATGTGCTTAGTCTTCTCGCTGACCAAGGCATTCTGGGAGTATGCAATGGCGCTTTGGTTGTCCTCCCAGATGGTGGTGGTTTCGGTGATGGGGGAGTTGAAGATTCCCCCCAGGAGTTGTCGGAGGTGGAGTCCCTCCTTGGTGGCGTCGGCCGCAGAGTAGTACTCGGCTTCACACGTGGATTGAGCCACACAAGTCTGTTGTTTGGACTTGTAACTGACTGGCCCGCGTCCGAGGGTGAAGAGATAGCCGGAGCGAGACTTGCGGGTGCTGCTGTCGTTGGCCCAATCAGCGTCGGCAAAGCCTGTGAGTTGGAGGCTGTGGTCCAGCCCCCCCCCTAACGTCAGGCGCATGTCGATGGTGCCATGGAGGTAGCGGAGGACCTTTTTCAGAGCCTGCAAGTGTGCCTCGGTGGGCGAGGCCTGGGCAGACCCCATGATACTCAACGCCGTGGAGACATCGGGGCGTGTACAAACGGCGGCGTACTGGAGGCTGCCCATGAGGCTAGGGTAGACGTCCTTGGCCACTCCTGCGAGAGAGGGCGAGTTCAAGTGTGCAAGGCCGGCGAGGAAGTGGGAGAGGTCGCCGAGGTCCTTGATCTTGAACCGTGCTCCGAGTTGGGCTTTGAACGAGGCGAGCCAGGTGGCATCATTGCAGGCCGCGGGAATGTCATCGACGTACAGGGCGATCATGGCGAAGACGTGGCCGATGCGAAAGATGTAGATGCACGGATCGGAGACGCATTGCTGCCATCCATGGTCGACGAGCCACGCACGAAGTAGCATGTTGAACTCGCGGGGGGACTGCTTAAGGCCGTAGAGGCAACGCTTGAGGTGGCAAACCTTGGACGTGCCATCGGTGAAACCGAGGGGCTGGCGGATGTACACATCCTCCCGGATGGGGGCGTATAGAAACGCTGTGTCGATGTCAAGCTGGCAGAGTTCAAGGTCGCGGGCGGCTGCGATGGTGAGGAAGAGACGCAGGCTGGCCATGCGGATGACCGGGGAGAAGGTCTCCGTGTAGTCCAGTCCAGCGCGTTGACTGCACCCCTTGGCGACGAACCGCGCTTTGAAGCGGGAGACGTCGCCGGCTGTATCCGACTTGACTTTGAAGATCCACATGTTGTTAACGACCATGCGGCCGGGGGGGAGGTCCACAAGGTCCCACGTGCCGTTGCTGATGAGGGAGGAATACTCATGTTGCATAGCGGCTTGCCATTGGGGGGCTTGGGCGCTGTCCAGTGCAGCCCGGTAGGATTTGGGTTCCACACACTCTCGGGCGGAGAGGAGTGCGATGGCAGTAGGGGACGCGCCGGCAGGTGTGTGTGGGGGACCAGTGACAAGGTCGGGGACGTGAGGGTGCTCAAAGATGTCCTCTTGAGCTTGGCCTTGTTCAGGATCACAACACGCCGTTACGAGGGTTGGTGGGTAGTCGGACAAGTGGGCAACCATATCGCCGTAGCGAATGGGGTGGGAGCGGAGCCGAGCATGGCGAGAGGCTGCCGGGGGGGTAAGGTGTGTGGGTAATGTGAGGTCGATGGGGCGGGACATGGGTGAGTCTGCGGGTACGTCGTCCGAAGAGTCGGTGATGGTCGAGTCGACGGAGGGTTGAGTGTCGAAGCCTGGGGTGTCTTCCTGAAAGACAACATGTACGGAGGTGGTGATACGACGCGTTTCCGGATTGTAGACACGATACCCGGGTGCGTCAGGGGAATAGCCCACCATGACGCCGCGAAATGCTTTTTCACTGAGTTTCCGACGTTGTTTGTCGGGGACCTTGGCGAAAACGGCGCAGCCGAAGACGCGGAACTTGGATGCGTTGGGCACCGACGACGTAAGGAGTGTGAGGGGGACGCCCCCATTAGGTCCGACCGAGCGACTGTACGTGCGGTTGCGAAGGTACACAACAGTGCTGACAGCACACGACCACATGGAGTTGGGAACGGCCATGTTGTGGAGCATCGCCGATGCATTGTCCCGGATAGTGCGCCAGGGACGTTCGGCCTTGCCGAGCATGTGGTGGGCGTATGGGGCAGAGAACTGCACCCCGACGCCGAGGTGTGCGCACATTCGGCGAGTGACAGCAGCTTCAAACACAGAGTCTGAGTCAAACTTGAGGACCGGTGCGAACGCGCCCGTCCGGGAGTGATGGCGGGCATGCAGGTGTTTGATGTCCAAAAGGATGGTTTCCAATTCCGAACATGCGTCGTCTTTAGACTTAAGGAACCGCACCCACATGTAGTTGGTGTGGTGGTCGATGACGAGCAAGCAGTAACGGAGTCCATGTGGGGAGGGGACATTGACCGGGCCCCAGAGGTCGGCGGACAGGTTGAGGAGGGGGTGGGATGGCTTCGCGCAAGCGGCTGTGTTGCGTGGTGCAGCTGTGGCTTTGTGAAGTAAGCAAGAGTCGCAAGAAACGTTGGTTACAACGCTAGTTAACACAGGGCTAGTCGGAACACCGTGAGTATGCTGGGCCTGAAGGCTTTGCATGTTGAGGTGGCCATATCGACGGTGCCATAGGACGGGATCACACTGGGCAGTAAGGGCAACCTGAGGGGAGGGGTCAAGTGCCGCCGGTGCGGATGGGCTTGAAGGGAGGTTTGGCTGGTGGGGAAGGAGGTAGAGACCGTTTCCGGACGGTTCTAGCACACCCATGCCTGTGGGTACCAAAAGCAAACCAGTGTCAGAGTCGGAAGGGAATATGAATTCACAGCCGCTGTGAGTTTGCATCCAGCTGACACTAAGTAGTCTGCCGATACGCTGTGCGGAGCGAGATGATAGGTCAGGGGTGTAGAGTGCATACACAGTGCGGTGGATGAGCTGGCCAGAGGCAAGTCTGACAGAAATCCGCACGGAGCCACTGCCCTTAACGTCAACGCCGACACCGCCCACGCGAGAGGGAGCGGAGGGGGGCGTGAATTTCACGAAGTCATCTCGGAACGCAGTGAGGTTAATCGAGCAGGCGGAATCAACGACCCAAAACTTTGACAGGTTACGACCCGGGGCGAGGGAAGAGGAGAATGCCACAGAGCTGAATGGGAAACTCACCTCGTCGTCAGCGTAGTCATCAGCGCAGTCCTCGAGGGTGGGTAGGCAGTCTGTGTCATCGGCGGGGGCGTCGTCGGCAGGGACGTCGCTCAGCAGCGCAGCGTGAGCAGAGGGGGTGCTGTCGGCGGCGCCGTACTTTTGGACTGTCAGCCTACGCTTGGCGAGATTCCACTTAAGGATAGCGTCATCTGTGGCAGTGCAGGCGGACATGAGATGGTTGAGGCTGCCACAAACGCCACACTTGTTGGGTCGATGGCCGCGAGGGTGACGGTGTGGTGGGCCTCGACCGCTGTGCGAGCCGCGGCCCGCAGCAACGAACGCGGAGATGGGAGGGGGTGATATGTCCGGAGCGGGTGTGTCCGGAGCAGTGTCGTCGTCCATGTTGTGCGCAAGGTGTAGAATGCTAGCCATCACTTCATCAGCCGACATGATGTAGTCCGTGTCAAAGGCGTTGATGACGCATTGCTTCGCCTGACCGTGTGGGCCGCTGCTGGAGATACCGCGCAGCATGAGGATACCGAGGTTGTGGGGGTGGATGGCAACAGAGCCATCAACCAATTGGCACGTGTCGTTGTAGTCGTCAAAGGTCTGGCGCATGTAGTGGACATAATCACTAAGTGACTGACCAGGGCGCTGTCTGACCGTCAGGTTGTCTAGGAGGGACAAGGAGCGAGCAAAAGACCGGCAGTCGAGGCGTTCACAAAGGATGTCCCACGCGGCAGCGGCGCAGTCAGGGCGTGCTGGAGAAACGCATTTCATCGCTTGGTCAGCGCTTATTCGCGCTGGCTGCATGGAGTAGCAGCGTGTAGGCGTAGTGTTGCGCTTGTTCGTCGAGCCAGACGCCGGAGTCGCGGATAGCCAGTTGTGGAATGAGGTATGCGGCCTTGATGGAGAGGAAATTAAGGAAGGTCCTCTTCCATTGCTTAAAGTCCGTGGTTGGGCACATGACGGGGATCGACATCTTCATGGACCGGTTGAGGGCGTCCTTGTTGAAGCCGGGGGCTTCGTGTGCCGCCCGGTTGATGACCACCGGGTCAATAGTGGGGCGACGACGACCACGGGTGGCGGGGTCGCCATGTTGGACTGGTGGAGAGTGCCGTCCATGAAAGGGAGGAGGTGGGCCACCGGGAAAGGGAGAGCGGCCGGCCATGGGACGCGGCGGGCCGTACGAGTGCGGGTGGTCACGGTAGGGGGGGACGAGGAGAGAGGGCACCTCCGTGATATGAGGGCCGGGGTGTTGAAGGGAATATCTGGCGGGGGGGAAGGGGGGAGGTGGTGGGAGGTGCTCAACCCGGATGGCGTGACGCGAGGGGTCGTGGTGCGCGTCGGCACGCGAGGGCTCGCGGGGCGCATCGTGACGGCGTTGTGCGACTGGGGTGTCGCCAGCAGGAGTTGCAGGCGTAGCAGCAGCAAAGACTGTTTCTGCGTCCGGGGGTGCGTAACCAGGGTGGGGATGGTCAAGAAGGTGAAGGGGGTGGCCGTCGTGGCTGTCCCGGACGGGTTCGATGGGGGCATCGTGGCGGCGCTGAGCTACAGGGGGGTGCGGATTAGCACCCGCAGCAGCAACAGCACCCTCGGCCGACTGCGAGTCGAGGCGAGCTGTTAAGTGCGCCACTTGCGCAACGAGCAGTGCGAGAGTGTCCGGGGGGTGATCGACAGTGCTCTGCTGAGAGCCTGGGTCAGGGGAATCAACAGGTGCAACAGGCAGGTTTTTCTGCGCCATTTCGACAGAGGGCAAAAAAGAAAGAGCTGTATTAAAAACAGGCAGCGGTAAAAACCGCTAGCCGGACTCGTGCCTAACAACGGTATGCAAAGAGACGGCCTGATGCCCGCCGACCCCTCGGCATGTAGCCCCGGGGTGTCTCAGAGCACCTTCTCTGTATCCTCCACCCAGTGTGGGGCACAAGTCGAGGCCAAGGCCAGGACATGTGGAGCGATGTGCTGGTGGCCGAGTCGCTAAGCTAATATGAAAATAAAAAGGTAAGCTACGGCTAGCGTGCAACCTGTGGATGCGTATTCACCCGACAATGCACCCCCCCGTTCTCCAGCTTGGACATGTGTGCACCCTGTCCACACACGACGAGTGCGTCGGTGTGGGTGGCTGGCTATCTCCGGCGGGTGGCTGACTTAAGAGGGTGGTGGCGGGTTTTAAAATCGCAGTTTATACTTGCGATACCGCCGACTACAAGTTGAAAGTACTAGGAGTCTAAAGAAACTTGCCTTCTGCGGGAGAGCTGTCGATCGCAGCTCGCCGAACCAGGTTGTCGCGCGTGAGTGACGTGAGGCGGGGGCCCATAACATGTTAAACCATGCAAACACAGTTAGTGTGGAAGATAACGTACGCAAACGTACTTACAGTCACAGTCCCGCAAACGGAACAGTTACGGCGACAACCAGCCTACATGCGTGGTGTCGGGACAACAGAAGTGAGAGAGCTGTAGCCTAGCGACAGCTCTGTACCGAGTCAAACAGTTTATCGGTATGTCCGATCTAGACATGTACTAATCATATCTAGAATAGCTTACAGTAGCTATCTGCAACTAATACGTATACGGTATTACTTACAACAGGGGGCTATATGGGTGAAAACAATGGCGAGGAGGATACGGACGGATCAACGGCGGGTTGAGGGTGCTAGAGCTGGCGGTGGACACCTGGGAAGTAGCGCTAATGAAGGGCGCTCACTACACGTCGACCGGTTTGTTGACGTCGAGGTGACTTAAGGGGGGGCAGCACGACACCATGAGCTAGGAGGACTGTCGCGACGAGAGGAGCGGCGAGGTCTAGCGGCGGGGTTATCCTCAGGATAGACCGCCGCCGGAAAACTCTGCGCGGAGGGTTTGGATAATTTGCCGCACCCCCACGGCCTTTTTGAGTCCGGCAATGGTGACCATGCCCTAGCCCATCGCTACCCACTATTGACGTGCATCTTACCTAAAATTGTAGAATGCGTGCGCGGGTCAGCGCGGAGGCTCGCACTTGAAAAATGGGTGCTCGATGGACGCGCGATCGGTGGGTGGAGGGTGCGGCCGCTGGCTGATTTTCTAGACATGTACCCGGGCACCGGACACGAAAAAGCCGGGGAAATGAACGGGGGAAAAATCAGCGCGGCGGCAGGAGCGCTAGCTTTTTCTGTGTGGTAGCCTTGGTCCCCCCTCCCCACTTGCCCTCGAGGTGACGGGGGACCTCGACTAGAAAGAAAGTCGTTAATGGAGGAGCGGCTACGACCTTGGCGCGAGGCTTACGGGATGCAACGATGGGATCGTCGAGCGACCGCGTGAGGAGGGTTTTTTTCGTTAGCCTTTCCCCTCTTTTCTCCGGCAAGACCGAAGTCACGTGGGAACTAGACTAGCAAGGCTGACCCGTCGCCCCTCTCGATCGCCGATCGGCCTAGGCCGGTCGGCACCCCGTTTCGGTGGGAGCGGGCCGTGCATAGAGAAGGTCGAGCAGCAATTTCATTTTGCATTTCTTTACAAGTGGGTATATTTTTATTGCAGATATACTTTTTCTTCATTATAAAAAATATTTCTGTTGTTATTGCTTAGGAGGGGGGGACTGTGGCAATTACTGCGGTTGCTTGCAATCTTTTTTGCCTCCGAGGAACGTCGGCACATCTTGCACATAGATGTGTTGATACGTGTACCTGGTGGAGAAATACCCGGTCCAATCTTTGCTCTTAAGTGTCCTAAATGGCTGAGCAATTGCTGGCCGTTAGACAACAACCGGTCTAGTGTGTTGGTATTGTTGTAAATCATTTTCATTTTCACAACACCGGGTCTAACTTCCAATCGCCGGCGCCCGTTGGCGGCGCAGCGGCGTCGGTCCCGGAGGGGGGTGCGCTCGCAGGCCCGTCGGCACATACCTCTACCTCCACGCTGTGGGGGTTGGTAACCATGTAGCCGCGCCAGGCTTGGCATGGTAGGGGGTTAGACGAGGTACCGGCAGCTGCGATCCGCGTGATTTGCAGGTGTCGGGATGTTGTTAGCACTAGCATCCCGTTGCCTAGTACTTATGTACAAGGTAGCTATTTGTCATCCTAGTACTTAGTGTTATGATATTAGCGGTACTCTATTCCCTATTAGTGGCGGTCGGCCGGCCGTACCGGTGCCTTCGCCGGCCGCCATCTCTCTCTTCCCACTTCTCTAGTCACCACAGCCGGCCCCCTTGTGGGGCCGGCACGATCTCCGTGTAACTATCCGTTCCCAACTCTAATAGGTTATGGGCCCTCCACCAAGTTACAATAGAGAAGAGCGTGTGTAAAGCGCTCGGCGCCACGCTAGTCCTTCCTACTCCCACGTAAAAAAGAGTAGAGCGTGTGTAAAGGCGCCTCGCTAGTAATTCATCGTCCAACCGACAACACGCTTCGTCTTCGAGCTGGTTGTCCGCGACTAACCTACCATCTCCCACGCAAAAAGGAGAAGAACGTGTGTAAAGCGCCCGGCGCCGCCCTCGCCCCACCTAGCTTTCAGTCGCACATAGCCTGCAGCCTACCGTTGCTCTCGACCGGATCTGGTTTTTTAAGACCGACCCGCGAAAATTCGGGCCGTGCGTACTTTAATTAGTACTGTTATTGTTTTTTCCCGAGGCAACGCCGCAATGCTCACCTATCTTAGCGAGGAGCTTAATTTTCCCACGGCGAAAGGGGGAAGTCCCGTCTATGCTTTTGCGTGCCTACATGCTCCTAACGGCCATGTTGGCTTTGCTTCATCCTCGCCGGTCGCTCTCATGCGTCGGCTAATTCGCCCGGGGACAGTTTTTCCCGCTACATGTCAGAATAGTACATTACATAGTACATTTGGAACCGCTTCTTATCGGTAACTCGCCGGTTGCGGCACGTTCTTGTGAGCGCATGTCGCTACACCTACCCGGCTTGAGACACACGCTGCAAGCACTACACCTTCGACCAAGATGGCACCTTCCTCGACGCAAGCTAGGACGACGTCAAGACCTCGGCTACCTTGAGGGGGGATGTTAGCACTAGCATCCCGTTGCCTAGTACTTATGTACAAGGTAGCTATTTGTCATCCTAGTACTTAGTGTTATGCTATTAGAGGTACTCTATTCCCTATCAGTGGCGGTCGGCCGGCCATGCTAGTGCCTTCGCCGGCCGCCATCTCTCTCTTCCCACTTCTCTAGTCACCACAGCCGGCCCCCTTCTGGGGCCGGCACAACCTCCGTGTAACTATCCGTTCCGAACCTAACATAAGCCACGTACAGAGGGTTTTGGAAATCAAAATATCCGTATACCGTCACTAATCTCCCGCTCGGCCAATAAATATAAGTTTTCACCTTAATGTACGCCTACCGGCCGGGTTTCGCGTCAAATCCGCCGTCCGATGTCATCCATGCCCTCGTACAGCCAACTAAAGTTTTTAGGGTTTCAAAATCTACGACCACATTCGCGCGGGGCTAGCAACCTTTGGACAAGTGGCACCCGCATACCCGCTCCGCCAATACGCTCAACAATCAGCGCTCTATATTTCGGCTATTCACGGCGTTGCCCATTTCATGCCCCATGATGGCATGGTGCCATGCCGTTTGCCGCATGCCAAACCAAGGCTCGTGCTAGGATACTTTGACAACTCCCCACCATATTTCACGCCCGGCGATGCGCAAGCTTCAAAGGCCAGCGATCCGCGCGCTAGGGTGCTTTCACTCTAAGTCAACCGTCCCTCAAGCCCAATAGGTCCTTTCCCTAGCCCTTGCTCATTGGTTGTATTTTCGGGTACGCGCAAGAAAACCTAGTGCACACGACATGTCATTCTCGGTGTTGTCGCTCTCTAGGCGGCCGGGCGCAACACACTCGGCGGATACTCGTGCAATTATGCAAACATGCTAAGAGCCCAAAGTCGAGTAGTCTCCCTGCTTGTCGCGACACTACGTGTACCGAGCCACGCATAGAGGCGTGCATAACCTGCACATGCACGAATTTCGGCCTGCAAAATATGGGCCGCAAATCCAACGTGTGTGCCCATGATAATTGGAGCGTGCCTGTGAGGTGCTACTTTGAATAGGCTAAGTTGGCAACCTTAGACTAATAGTAGAACCTAATCTCTGGATCTAGTTATACAACGTAGAGAATTAGTGAGATTGTCTTAGGAATAGGGCTTTTTACAATCTGGGTGTGGCGTAAATCTGGTCTGTACCGGTCTGAGTCTCTCCCTCGGCCAGTAGTATGTCCCCGTCTTAAATATCCACGCCTCATGTGTTCTAGAAATAGTCTTAGAATCTGTAGCTTGTGATGTTTGCTAACTAAACCAAACTATTACTAGTGATACAAATTATTGGAGATTATGTGTACCGTTTATCTAACCTTATCGCACAAGCTCTTAGAACTATCTAGAGACGAACTATCTAGAAGAGATACTGCTAGTAACTTTGTTTTGTCCATGGAAAATACGGCGATACAGTGGTATTGCCGTGATGACAATAAAGGAGTCACTGAATATCGCTAAGATAGAGGTAACATTTAGAGGAAATGAATAATGTCGGATACTAGCACTTTGCTAAATGGGCGAGGATATGACACTCTCCCCTCCTTAAGCACTAGCGTCCTCGCTATGCAATACTCAAGGTCTTGGTTTCTTGGGGATTCTTGCAGGCCAACGGTTGCGAAATCTGACAAAGTCAGGGGTCCCAGAAAATTCTCCATAATAAACATCCGTTCGAATAAATTCGGAAAAGATGCTTAAGTGATTGACTCCTCGCATGGGCTCCCAAGTGTCCTCGCTAGGTACGTTGAACGGTGCTGCCCAACGGACTTTGAACAAAAGTCCCGTGCCGTTGGAGTTAAAAGCCACATCGAGTATTTGGTCGACTTCAAATCGCTTCGCATCGTGCACAATTGGAATTGGTTGTGCATTGTCGGCCTGTTCTGTTTCTGAATTCCATTTTTCCAATAGACTTGCGTGTACAACATCGTGAATCCGTACTCCGGGGGATAGCTTAAGCCGAAGTGCAACCGGGGAAACTTCCTCCGTAATGAGAAACGGTCCAATGCAGCGGTCGCGTAGTTTAGAACATGGCTGTTGTACAAATCGTAGATTTGTCGCCTTGAGCTTAACTTTGTCGCCAACTGTAAAAGGTACTGGTAACCGGTGCCGATTTGCAGCATCTTGCATGTGTGCTTGGGCTGCCTTGACACAGTCGTGGGCAAATCCGTGCATCTCGACCAGAATCTTTACTTGCTCCGGTAAAGTACGGCTAGGTTCGTTATCTTCAAATGTAGCCGTCGTTGGAGATGTCGGCTCGAATCCCAGCGTCGCCTTAAATGGAGACATAGTCGTCAACGTAAAAAACCGTTGCGTTGATCGCAAACTCCACGTTGGTAAGGTGTTGAACCCAGTCGTCGTGCAAGGGGTGCACGTAGCATCGTATGACTTGCTCCCATGTCTGATTTACTCGTTTAGTTTGGCCCTCTGTCAGGGGATGGTAGCTCGTAGAAATATTAAGCTTGGTGCCAACATCCCTAAATAGGGTTTGCCAGAAGTCGCTCATAAACCGGGGATCTTGATCGGATATTAATTTCCATGGTAAGCCAAAATGCCGAAAAACAGCGCGGTGCATAGCTTTCGCTAATTGCTCCGTTGTAATCGTTTTCGCAATTGGCTCGACAATCGTCCGTTTCGTAAGCATACAGACGAATACCACCACAACATCATACCCATCGCACTCAGGAAGGTCCGTAATTAGGCCAAGCGATACGTGCTCAAAGGGCATGGTCGACACCTCGTGCGATTGAAGGAGTCCATAAGGCTTGTGTCGCGCTGCCTTGTTGCGTTGGCATGTAACACAGCTGCGTACATAGTGTTGTACTATCCGCTTCATGTTAGGCCACCAAAACGTCTGGGTCACTGCTGCCAGTAGTCGAATAATACCATTATGTCCCGTGGTCGGTGCGTCGTGTAGTTCGTACAGTACTCTTGATCGCAATGTAGAGACGTTCGGCACATACAGTCTTGTCCCGTAGGCGTACAAGAGTCCATTAGATTGACGTACCAGCCATTCAACCAAGTAGGCAGAGATTTCCGGGTAAGCAGGTATTTATCCGAGTCATAAGCGTTTTTGATTTCCGCATGAGGTCCAGAGTTAGGCTGTAACCGGGATTCCAGGGAAAAAATCTGCGCGTGTAACTCGCATTCTGCTTCGTCGTTGGTCCAATCGCGTAACAGTTGCAACTTCTGTAGTGAGTCCTTCAGGTCAGGTCGGCGAGACAGAGCGTCTGCATGGTTGACTGCTCCCTTCTTGTACACGATGTCCGTTTGTCGCTAATAAGGTGCTAAAACTTGAAGCCATCGCACCTGTCGAGTAGACAAATCGCGCTGCCGAAAGAAGTGTTGCAACGTGTCGTGGTCCGTAGTTACCGTAAATCCCGCCGCGCCATCTAAGTAGCAACGGAATTTCAGTAGAGTGTCGCGAACTGCCAGTAGCTCTTGTTCGTGGGCATGGCAGTGTACCTCATGCTTGTTCATCTTTTGAGTATGGTACGCAACAGGTTGTAATCCAATACCTTGGTCTTGTAACAACACAACTCCTACTGCAAATCCAGAAGCATCCGTGTACATAGTGTACCTTGCATTAGGAAAAGTGTCAAGAATTACCAGGACTGGTGCACGTACCATCGCGCCTTTAATTTGCTCGAATGCTGACTCGGCTTGAGGGGTCCAGCGAAATTCCGGTGTCCTCTTGGTCAGATCCGTTCATGGGGTTGCTAGGGTTGCGAATCGGTTGATAAACCTCCGGTAATATCTAGGAAGTCCCAGAAATCCACGTACTTCTCTCACAAATTTCGGCCTGGGCCAATTCGGTACTGCCTCCACCTTGTCGGGGTCCATTCGGATCTGTCGAGCTTCCACCACATGTCCTAAGAAGTTGACGCTCGATCGTCCGAAGTAACACTTAGAGAGTTTGATATGCAATTGGTGTCGCTGCAGCTCTCGTAACACGAGTCGAATATGCTCGAGGTGTTCGTCGGCCGTCTTACTGTAGATGAGCACGTCGTCCATATTTACCACGCAGAAATTGCCAAGATACGGGGCCAAAACTCGCGATTCATAATCGCTTGGAATCAAGCTAGGGCGTCACAGAGTCCAAAGGGTAGAGCGCAGTACTCGAACAATCCGTAATGAGTTCGGAATGTTGTCTTATGTATGTCGCGCTCCTTAACTCGAACTTGGTGATAGCCCGTATACATGTCTAGCGTACTAAAATAATGAGCCCCATATAGCGAGCCGAGTAATTCATCAATCCGGGGTAACGGTATTTGGTCTTTCCTCATAAGGTCGTTGAGTTTCCGATAGTCTACGCACATACGCATGGTATTATCCTTATTGCGTACAAATAAAATCGGGGCACCGTACGGAAATTTAGACGGACGAATCCAGCCTTTTGCGAGTAAGTCTTGTAAGTGTACTTGAACCTCTCGGAGTTGTGCCGGTGACATAATACGGTACCATCGCTCCTTAGGTGGTTCATCGCACTCCAAGTTAATCTCGAAGTCGCACTCGCGCATTGGTGGTAGACCGTGAGGCTCCTTAATGATGTCCGTAAACTCGTTTAGGGAATCTCGTAACGAAGTCGTCCACTCGGGGTTGATCGGTATTGATGTCTTCGACCGCGTCTTGTACTTCTCGTAGTCCAATCACGAAGAGGTCTGCTGGTTGTTGCCTAAGCAGCTTTGCCATCGCATCCGCCTCCAAGTGATGTACTGACACATGTACGGTGTACTCGTCGCGAGACACCATAGCTTCGCCAGATTTACGGTCGCGAATCGTCTAAGTAGACCAATCTATATCCGGGTTGACGGCTTGTAACCAAGGTTGACCGAGGATGATTTCGAATTTATCCAGTTCTGTCATAATTGCGTCCAAACGTATATCCAGGGTCCCTACTGTAAGCACTTCATTCCGTAGTCGCTGGCGAGTCGTAGTTGTACTACCATTTGCCAATTTTATCCGGAATTTCTCTTCAGAAACCGTCGGAATGTGATGCTCCCGTACCCACTCAGCCTTGCAGAAATTTTCCGAAGCGCCAGAGTCAAACAAAATACGGCATCGATGTCCGCGTAGGGTGCCTCTCAAGACAAACATACTTGTTCCAGTTTGGGTTGTGGACACGTGCAACGTCGCAGGAACATTGTCTTCTAGTCGAACGTTCTTGTTCAATCATCTACCCGTCGATCGGTTTTCCAAAAGTCTCGTCCCGAAGAGGGAACTGCTGATCTCCATTAACTAGATAACCCGTACGCCGTGCCGAAATTAATTCCTTCCAGGTAGCCCATACTGCCCGAGAAGTTGACGTCGCGATCCGGGTCGAACGCGAGCGATATACACGTAGCGCTTGTTCTGTCCGGAAGACTCCGTTCCTAAAAGGCGCAAATTTGTTTCGCTCACCTTAAATCCATTTGTCTCCGTAAGAGCTCGCACTGCTATGCATTCCGGGGTCGCGTCTTCAATCTCTTGTTTGCCACCAAGAAACTAGACCATGCCATTATCCTTTTTCGCTAGTAACACTCGTCGGCCATCGGTAACAAGAGTCGCCGAGTGAGTCCATTAGGTCTTCGGGGGTTCTATAGGTTTTGGGGCAGAAATCGAACTCGATCGGTGTCGTCGACGTAAACTTGCGTCGTCCATCTTGTCGGTCCAACATCTTGCCTTCTTCCTTCTATTCCATCATTCGTAGGGCAGGTAAACACATGTTTTGTCGCCGCCAGCTCGTCGACAGGTCGGAAATCTCGCAGCAGCTTGAACCACGGTTTTGCCCTCCATTTTGGAACCACTATAACCGCTCCCATGTGGGGATGGAGCAGTTCACTCCGCAAATAATGGCCCAAAAAATCTTCTAAGTCATTAAATGGCGCATTTAGCCAAATTCTCCGGTATTTCTGTAAATCTCTCTCCTGAAATGGGCGCGCCGGACAGAAAAAATCCTCCGCCACTTGAGAATTAAGGCCGTCATTATCGCTAGCTCCATCTAAGTCGAAATGTCCGTAGGTCTGAGAGTACTTCAAGAAATACTCCCTATTCATCATCCAGTCGCTAAAGTCCTTGCTTCTAAAGACTGGCCTCAATGTCGTTTGAGGTAACGGGTCTCGTACTTCTTCTGTCTTGGTCTCTTCCTAAGTCGCTGTAGGAGACGAAACCTCATCCTGCAGCTTGCCGCAAACTGCCGACTCGGGTCCCACTTTCCCGGCCGGGGTTTCCTCGTTCTTTCGTTCTTCTTGTTCCTTCTGTCTAGGCAGTCGATAGCGATGCGTCCCTTCTTGTGGCAAATGAAGCACTTGCCCTCCTTCTTAAATCTGTCGACCTCCTCTTGAGTGAGGCATCGAATCTCGTACAGCTCCCGCGGCTTCTCATCGGTCGAGCCATGCGAATCTTCCTCCGACTCACTGTCGACCTCCTCCGCTGCCTCCGAAAAGTCGTTGTCTTCTTCGATGGCGTTCAGCCGGCCTGTCGAGCGTTGGGTTGTCTCAATCTAGATCTCCGCTGCCTCCGCTCGCAAGGCCGCTTGAATCGCCTCGTGTAGGGTCTTAGGGTTTTTCAGGGCAACCTCCTTATGAATCGAGGGTCTTAGACCGCGCTGGAAATCATGTACGTTATCTTCTTCATGACGGTGAGGAAGCTCCAATAATTGTTCTCGAAAGTAGTTCGCATACTTCATGACCGTGGTTTTCTGTCGTGCCTTGTCCAAATTCAATTTCGCTTGTTCCGCAGGTGTTCTTCCGCAGAATTCCTGAATTAAGGATTTCTCCATCTCTGAAACTCCGGAAAATCCTCCACCGACTTCATCTCCAGTCTGCGCAACTTGGGAGTACCACCACTTCGATAGTGGGCCTTCCACAAAGCCAGATACCCAGTAAACTCCTCTCTGTTCTTCATGGTTAACGCTGTGATACCTTAGATACCCTCGTGCATGTCGGAACCAGTTTCTCAGCTCATCGATGTTAGTCGTAGCGATGCTCTTGATCTTGGCTGGTTTGACATCGTTCGGCATCATGCTCGGCATCTCTCGCGTCCTCTCCGATCTCAATTGTTCTCCTCGAAGAAAATTCTCCGTCTCTCGGCTTCTGTTCACTCGTCCTTCAAAATGCCTGAAACCGTTGTCGACGTGGTCACGAAGTTGAGATAGCTCAATCGAAAAAGTGTCAACTCGGTTACTTAGACGTTGTAGCATCTCGGTGACGTGTACCGACATAGGCTCTATCGTGGGACTCGATCCTTCTCGCACTGCTTGTCTTCCACCATCTGTCGACGTCGGCTATGTCGGCCCAGAAGGCGCCCCCTTTGGTCGACCATCGACTTCCTCTGTTAGTCTCTCACCTGCTCGGTTAGACATCTTCGTCTCGTCTAGCTGTTTTGAGGCTCCGAAACCACGTGTGCGGTGCTACTTTGGTTAGGCTAAGTTGGCAACCTTATACTAATAGTAGAACCTAATCCATGGATCTAATTATACACCGTATAGAGAATTAGTAAGATTGTCTTAGGAACAGGGTTTCTTTCAATATGGGTGTGGCGTAAATCTGGTCTGTACCGGTCTGGGTCTCTCCCTCGGCCAGTAGTATGTCCCCGTCTTAAATATCCACGCCTCAGGTGTTCTAGAAACAGCCTTAGAACCTGTAGCTTGTGCTGTCTGCTAACTAAACCAAACTATTACTAGTGATACAGATTATCGGTTATTATTTGTACCGTTTATCGAACCTTATCGCACAAGCTCTCAGAAGTATCTAGAGACGAACTATCTAGAAGAGATACTGCTAGTAACTTTGTACTGTCCAGGGAAAATACGGCGATACAGTGGTACTGCCGTGATGACAATAAAAATTCTAATAATTTCTTACAAGAGAAAGCAGTGGAGGCCACCAAGCAAGAAAAAGAAAGAAAGGAAGAAAAAACCTAAGCCCGAGGAACAGGAACGCATGCCACAGCACCAGCACTGCCCTCCTGAAAAGCGTCGCGGAGATAAGAACCCAGAGTGCCATGAAGAGCAGCAGAAAGACGTTGACAATAAACGAGTCACTAAATATCGCTAAGATACAGGTACCATTTAGAGGAAATGAATAATGTCAGATACTAGCACTTTGCTAAATGGACTAGGATATGACAGTGCCGATAGAGGTGCTCACGTCGGTGAACAACGCGCCGTGGTGTGTTGTTCGAAAATCGTTACTCTACCCACCAATCGAATTGCATGGCCATCGCGGCTGTGCTTGGCGGGTAATTAAATGCGTGCCGCTAGTAACGGACTTTATGGGAAGAGTGTTAACGTGCTCGAGCTCCATACGAACGAAGTTTAGTCGATTCTCGTAGTCAGTTAGGTCCTTCGCGCTACATCGGCAGGTACATGGCTCGACCTCCACAGCTCGAGTGCCACGGTGAGGGTAATCGCTCGACACGAAGCGCGGGGGCTTGGTTTTGGTATGATTATTCTGAATTATCTGACTAAGCATCGACAACACACTAGCGTGATGTGGAGCAAAAGCAGTCGATGGTGCCGACCACAAACCAGTAAATTCTTGCATGTTACACATCCGCGCCTTTAAATGTATTGTGGCAGTTGGCATGGTAAGAGCTACTAACTGTGCGCACAATCATCTTTTGATCTGCTTGCTACTGCTATCTCTGCATGTTGAAGTGCAAATGTAGGAGAGGATGTTAAGATGCTTCATTCTATGTTTAACATTAGATTGTAATTGAACAATGGAATAATTGTTAAATGGGTCTGTCACCTCCCTCTACTGCCCTAGTCTTTTATAGCTTTCGCTTACTTATCTTGCACATGTTTTCTCTTGGTGTACGTGTCAAGTGTTGGGGCTCTCCAACCGTCATCATTGGACTAGCGACGCGGCTTGTCCAGCATCAGAAACTTGGTTTAGCATTGGAAACCTCGTTCGGCGCGTCGTATGGTTGGTTAGCTTTACTGTGCGTACTTGTGCGTACCGGGAGGCATTGGTAGTACACTACGCATCCGAATCCTTACTGGATTGCAGTAGCTACGTACTCACGTTGTACGTCCTTCCGATGAAAAAGCACGAATTGGAATTAGTAACCTATACAATGTCATGCATTGCATTGTTCCATGACTGTATTCGTCACATTATCCACCACACTTTAAGAGGTCGGATCCTCCGCATTGCGCAGAGTGGTGTGTTTAAAATCATTAAATATAAGGAGGGTAGAGATGACATGGGCATCATACAACTTCGAGTCTCGAGATAGTCCATATGCATTGCCATCGTCACTTAAATAGGTAGTCATAGTTTCTCGAAACAAGTATCGAGCAAGACATGAGAATCGATTAACGGCAACGTATGCAAAGTGCACAGCGGAGTACCAACGACATGAACAAACGTGAAGCCCGTGGAGGGACGAGTCGAGGGTGCGGATGTACTAGATTGTCAGAAGCGACACATCTGAAGTAGGTGAAAGAGAACTATAATCCAGCAAAGAGGAAAATCAATGAGTCCTCAGTGAGACGACGCATGAGCAACACTCACACCACTTGATATGAGCAAAGAGGGAGTCTTGGTAGTTCATTAGGAGAGACCAAAACACGTTAGAACTACATGCTAAAATAGGTTATGTGTGTGAAGCAGATAGAGGCTGAATCTGTTGAATCTTGAAGGAAACAAGGAAGTGAATTACAAAGCATGCGGCCTCACAATTGGAGCACATTATGTTTCATGGGCAACAAGCATGACGTGTCTAGTATATCAATTATGATGACCATGTGGGGCTTTGTCTCTGTATAAGAAACCAGAGAGGCATTTGTCGTCACTCTCTGAGGAAAGATAGTGAACTCCCCTGGGGACTGGGGGCTAGTCGTATAAAGTTGACTCTTGTCTGTTCGGATCTCACGCCGAGTTCTGAACAGTCACTATGATAAAATACTGTTTCATTTCCACATCGGTACCCGTAGCCATCTTACCCGTATTATACGCGGATGGTGGCACGCAAATTTCAGTCGTGAAGAAGAATGCCACATCAGCCCAGTACATTAACACCAATTTCCTGTAGTTAATGTCAGTATTTATCCAGTGACTTCAACACACCCGACGTACAGGTACGCAATTAATGTACATGTACTGGTACTTGCTGCCTGGGGCCATGATCACGCAAGCTCGGCGGGAAGGTGAAACGATGTCGACTGAGTCGCTGACAATTGCCTGCGCGGGTTGAGGCAGGAACACTGTGCAACCAGAGCCCAGAGGGCGACAAAAATAGTGTTTAGACGTCAGGAACAGAATGAGCGCGCTTTAGGGCCTGAACATTTCGTCCTAACCTCGGTGCTGTAGTTCACTCCTTCTGCGCGACTACGTCGTCGGCTTCATAATACATGTCGCCGCAGATGGCTTCGCAGCCGCCGATGTCGTGGTGCTTGGCGTCGGCCGCTGTCGGCGCTGCTGTCGGCGCAGGCGCCGTGCTGCTCGTGACGAGAGCTGCGCGCAAGGCCAGTGCAACTGGTGCGTTTATCATAATGACTTTCACTGTTTGGATGGAATGTACTCGCTATTGCCCGCAATTGAAGATGGGTGCCTCACTTTCTGTCAGAGGCTTTCAGCAGCTGACACTCGACTGGCTACACAGCATACGGGAAGAGCACTGCAGGACTCGCGGGTGTAACACAAGCGCGTCGATACGCTTACTAAAAATTGATTATTCAGATTCGCTTTGCTTCGTTGTTGGGCTCGCTGTAGTTTCAAGCACGCCCACTATCGCTGAGCTGGACGCCGCTCGTTCGGGAGCGGCGGCGGAGGGGGGGTGCCGTATGGCGTCGGAGTGGGCGCTGGACGACGAGGTCCTGAAAGAGCAGCTGACGCGAAACCTGCAGTTCTTCGGTGCGGAGGCGCAGGGGAAAGTGGCGAAATCTTTTGTCGTGGTGGTGGGCCTCGGGGTATTGCCCCCTGTACGCCTCCATGTCTACAGCACAGAGTCCAGGCGGCACTCTTCCGTGGTTTGCGGCTATGGCATATCCGAGAGCTGAATGCCAGCGTGTAACTGCAGGGGGTGGGCAGCCATGCAGCACATTTTCTCCTCCGCTCAGGCGTTGGCAAGCTGCGCCTCATCGATTTTGATCAGGTATGTTCAACACTAGATACATAACTTATCTCGGGTTCTATCCAATCAAAACGGCTACGCAAATACGCACTGTAGCGCATTGCCATTTAGAGGCTACAGTGTGGGGGGTGGCAGGCACCAGCTAGCTTTAGCACAGGCCATCTAGTCTGGTATGTGTGGCATAAGACATGTGTAGCACAGCATGACGTTAGATAATGGCCTGGGTGCGCAGGTGACGGTTTCCTCCCTCAACAGGCATGCTGTTGCAACGCGCGCGGACGTGGGCATTCCAAAGGTGAGCGGAACTTGTGCTCGGTTCCATTCCGCACACAATTTCAGCTGCGCAGCCTTAACTGACATACATGTTGCTAATGGCTGTTAGGCCACTTGCCTGGAGAAGCACTTTCGAAGCATCTGCCCCGAGACAGAGTTGGACGTACGGTGCGCGTCTTGTCGTCCTGCAAGTCTGCCACATGCAAATCATGATGTGTAGTAGCCACTGGATAACACATCTGAAAGCTGGCTGATGGAGTGTGCATTGCTATTGAGATGTGTAGGGTGGAGATGTATACAGAGGAGGCGGAGGAGTCGCTGCTGGCAGGCAATCCGGATTATGTGTTGGATGCTATTGACAACATCGACACCAAAGTGTGTATCAAGCACGCCATACCATGCGGTTCCATCGAGTGAACCCATGTGGCTTGTTCTCCATGCATCATGTTCCACAATTTCTTGCTTTGACGCACTCACACAAACACCATCACGATTTGTGCAAGGGGGGCTAAATATTCGGTGCTTACCTGTGTTATGGTGCCGCAGGTTGCGTTGCTTGCGGCCTGCAAGCGGAGAGGTATTAAAGTCATTTGCGTTGGCGGTGCCGGCGCGCGCTCCGACCCCACCCGCATCCGTATCGCTGACATCTCTGAGACCAGCGTTGATCCACTTGCCCGCTCGTGCCGTGCCAGGTACCCGCTATGCAAACCAACCGCTGCTCCCTTCCGGCCCTGCCCATCCTTTCCCGTTCGCTCGTCATCTAAGTATGCTTGTGCACTTTAGGCTACGCAAAGAGCACGGTGTGAGCAGCGGTATCGATGTGGTGCTGTCAGTGGAGAAGCCGACATGCAAGCTGCTGCCCATTGAAGAGGCGGTAGGAGTGGGAGCTGATCCTCTTGATTTCCAGGTACCTGCCCATCCTGCCACTGCATCCTTTCCGAGTTCCCAACGTAATCCCTTTCTCAGAAGCGTTTTGGGCAATCGCATATGTTTGTAGACCCCTGCAGCTTTTAGCCGTCTTTCCGCGTTTTATTTTCATGGCGACACCGAATAACACATATTCCTACCACAAGGATACCCACCTCGCATTCTCTTTCCAAAACAACGTGATCAGTCGTCTTCCTCGTCATGGCCAATCGTATCTGTGTCAAGAAGAAGGAAAGCATAAAGCACTGGTCCGATACTTAAGTACACGTTGAACAGACTACTTCGTTATTCGATATATTTATTCCAGCGTAAACAGCTCGTGATAGCATTCGTATGTGAACTTCGCCAGAGCTCTGGAAAGTGGGAACATCTGATCTAGAGGGATTTCTATGGCGCGTGTTTGCTTGGCGTGCAGGTTGTGCCTAACTTTCGGGTGCGAACCATTCCGGTGCTTGGCACTCTACCCGCCATGTTTGGCATGGCTGCTGCCACATCTATCATCTGCACCCTCGCTGGCCGCCCTTTCGAGCCGGACCGGCCGCTGCAGCTGACGACCAAGCAGTTCGAGCGGCAGCTCAGCCGGCTGGAAGAGCGCGAATTCGAACGGTTCAAAACCTTCGATGGCGTTGCAGTTGACTTGGATGAGGTGCGCGCCAATCTACCTTCACTGCTTGTATCACCTCTCTCCTCTGCACATCTCAAGTTAATGTCCAGTGAATACCGTCGAGTGTTTTGGGTTTGGTCCGAATACGCAGAGTCCGTAACGCGATTCTTATACTCGTTCAATGAAGAGGCAGAACGCAAGGGCAAGCTGACGCGTTTCCAATTCGTGCGGTGTGATCAGGTGACTTACTTGGTTCGAGAGCTGTGGCGGGGCTTCAGCGCCAGAGCGCCACGCGTGGTTCTTCCAGGTGAGGCTTGTGTCACGCGACCTCGTCTTGGTGGAAGCGGCGCTCTTATTGGGGAGTTATTATTTCGCGTAATGCCCCGTCTCGTGTTTGTAGGCGGCGACAAGGGCCTCTGCCGTTCCACGGTGAACTTGGTACTCACAAGGTGGGACAGCGCCAGGCCAGCAATGGTGGACAATCTGATCTTGTTAGAAAGGGAGGAGGCAGACGCCCACGACGCCAATAATCTGGAAGATCTCAGGTCAGATAGACAACGCCAATACTCGAATCTCAACGCGATGTGTGCTGTCCTGCACCAACGATGTCGTGACTTTTTCTGACCTGCTCTACCAGGGCTTTGGAACCAGAGTTTTGCAAGCACGTGGAGCAGATCCTGCAGCGTGCCCGTCATGACTTCTGCTGCCGCCACGACCTCTGCCTGCTAGACCCAAATGCGGGGGCTCTGGAGCCGCTTAGTTCATAAAGTGAGGACGCTCCCTTCCCGCACCCTCCTACAGGCTGCCAGCACCAGTAACGAAGTAATCACGAATGGTGTGTCAGGCGGTGCATACCAGAAGGAGGGAGAGTTTGGGTGGCGCTTGGCCCGGGACATTATTACTATCTTATTGATGTGATGATGGGGGAGTACAGGAAGGTGCAGGCGCGGACGGGATACGGTAATCAGTGTTGACCTTAAATTCAGATATGATACCAATTACGAGTATGGGAGCTGCTGCCCGTTCAGCAAACCACGTACAGTGGCAACTATCCTCCTTAGCAAATCCTGGGCAAAGTCAGCAGCTGCTCTGCACTGCTTAAGTCTGCCTGCACAAGATACCCCTCTCCCGCCCTGCAAAAATCCTCAACGCAACAGAAGCTCTATATTGCTGTTGCGTCTGCAGACCGTCGGGTTGGGGTCTCGCCATTTGGTCCGCCTCGAGTAAGCTTGCCATCCTTTGGCGGGCGCCCCGGCCCGCGCTTCTTCTCGCTGCCCCGCCCACGCGGGGGTGGTGTGCCATCAGTTCCCCGCCCAGCCAGCGTGGGCGTGACTGGCGGTGCAATCGAAGGAGCTGTCCCACCCGCCGCGCGCCCACCCGCACCTGGATTTCCGTTTGTGCCGGGTACACTCGGCGTCGCAGCCGCACCTGCTCCTGTGCCTACTTCCGACGACCCTCCCCCCGCTACTTTCTGTTTCTTGGCTGCCCCAGCACCATCCTGTCCCAAATTCCCTGCTGCCCGCTCAACCGCCGTCCCCGGCGCCTCCAGCACCAGCGGCGCAGGGGTGAAGGGTTGGGTGAAGCCCAGCGTGCACCGGTCGAACACGAGGCGACCGCCGCGACCGGTCCTAGCCGTGAACCCCCGCCTGCTCATTTCGGGCGGGAGGCCCAACATCTCGTTGGTGATGTCCGAGAGGTCGGGCTGGTAGCAGAAGAGCATTTCTACCTGCGCTGGCTTAGGTGGCGGGATGAGGCCAGCCACCGCGTGCATGTTGGGCCGCCGCTCAACACGCCGCTTGCGTCTGGATGCCTTCCGCAGCATCTCCCGCCCCTCGTTCGACCCCACCTGCAGCAACCCAGTGGGGTTGTCGATCAGGCTGGCTTGCACTCGGTCCAGCCACTTGTCATCACGCATGTCGCGCTCCACTTCCGACGCCCGCTTTTGCCGCGCTCGCAACGCCGTCGTGGCATCCTCCTCGAGCTGCTCGTGCTTGCTCTTGGGCTCGTGCCTGAGCTGCACCTGCAGCTGTGCAATGTCGACCTCGTAGTTCTGCAAATAAGGAGGACAGACAGGGATGCAATGAGCGACACTGAAACCTCTTGCGCATTATCAGTGCGATATAACTCGGGCAACTGCACATTCCCGACACACCACGGTCAGCCCATTACCGTTACGTCCCGCTTCTTGCACTCTCGCCGAATGAGCTGCTCCATCAATTCTAACGCACCACCCAAATTCTCCTGTATGCTCTGCAGAAAAGGGGGGGAGAGGGGGGGAGGGAGGGGTGATGACAGGAAATGCAGTCCACATGGGCCGGTAAAGGCAGGCATCCAGGATGTGCAGGATCAAGAAATTGCGCAAAAAAATTGGGGAGTGTGGGAAGGGGATGTCGCGCGTACCTTCATTTTATCTAGAGACGAAACTTCATTTTCACGTCGCCGTCTTGTCTGCGGGCGGTTGACTCTTTCGCGTGGGCGAAACACGTTGAACGGGTTTGTGTCCGTGACGGCGGTGGGCGCCTGCAGGCGGCGGAGCAACGGCTTTTGCCGCGCCTGCCGCTTATTGTACCAGTAGCGGTATACTTCATCGAGGACGGGCTGCCGATATGGGACGGCCTTTCGGAGGGTATCCATCGCCGTGTCGCGAGTGAAGTGCTCTAACGTGGCACAAGCGGCGGGGGACATCCTGTCCGTGATGCTGGCGCCTGCACAGCGCTCATTCAGTCAGCAACTCGTCGCCAGAGCAAGCCGCAGACTCTCCCTCTCCCGCACAGAGAGACACGCGGTTCGAGTACGTGCTCACCTGCGGCGACCAGAGTCCTATCGGTTGCCTCAAAACAAGAGACCTCCAGCTTCCACAGCATCATTTCAAATTTCTCCCGCGGCAACAGCCCCGTGGCCCCGTTGAATTTATCTAACCACCCTATGTCATCCGCATCCAGGTCGCACTCCACAAACTGATCGCCGTAGTAGCTCTCCCCCGCTACCCGCCCACACACTCGTCAGCCATGCGGAACGTGCCCGGCATAAGACTCCATCACACCCGCGCAGGAATCAAAACACATGTGATTCTGAGACAAGTGGCACTTACGTTTCCCGTGGAGGTATGTGAGGGGAGGCTTGTAGAGCGGGTAGTAGTCCTTATAGTACGTCGGCACAAATCTTACTTCAGGAATCGGGATCTCCTTCCCTCCCCTGGCCTTCTTGCTGTCCACCATAAGAACCTGCCATACACCAGATCGGAAAGAGAATCCGCACATATGCGCTCACATTCAGGCATTGCAACACCGGCAGGGCGAGACAGCCAAGTGCATACGAGATAGCTGCACTCCCCCTTCCCCCTTCTATGCGACCCTGTGCTGTGGCAAGAAAGTGTGCACTGACCGCCTCATTGTCCTTATCCAGCGCCTCGTGGCTGTGAGTGATATCCCGGGACACCACCCCATCCTGACTGTCCAGGTCCTTGGAATCGCGGACGATTTCCAGCTGCTTGTTGATGTCCAGCGGACGCGGCCTAAAGCTCAGGCGAGTCTCCCTTATTTTCATGCTGCCCCTTTTCTATTTCTCGCCTCTCAAATCAAAATCTCATTGCCTACTGTGGCCCATTAAATCAAAGCACCTGTGCGAACACCGTGGGTGACAAGTAACGGGCATCATTAGTCCACGCACCCGTCCACAATAAAATGGAGTTCACCGTGTTGGGAAAAGAGTAGAAATGTGAACTACAAACTGTGAAGTGTGTGTGTGTGTGCGTGAGAGTGTGTGTGTGTGCGACTGTGTGTGTGTGTGTGTGTGTGTGTGCGTGTGTGTTGCACAGTCACGATTCTGAATCTATACTGTGTCTGCCTTCCTCATGTCGTGCAGGTGGAGAAAACAAATTTCCACTTTGAGAATGCGGTCAATAACCACGAAATAAGGCGGTACAACTACCGAGTGGCTCAGTTTCGGGAGGCCTCACACATTATACTTCTGGAGGGCTTTGGAAGGTGCGGGTCATAAATATTTTGAACAATTCATTGAATTTTATATATCAGCACATATATAATACTTGAAACGATGAAATACTTACAGAATTATATGAATTATATTTCAAATATATCACGACGCGCAGCGAGTCCATGAAGGGCAGCGGGGTTGACTAGGCGACTCGCCTAAAAAGGTGGGGGGTCTTTTGGATACGTCACTACAAATGCGTCATCGAATACTTTACCATGGATGGGGGGGTCGTAAGCAGGGGGGCGATGCGGACTCGCGCGCACCTGCTACCCGCCCGGTACTCGGCGACGACCGCCGATGTGAAGATGTCCGATCTTGGCTGACGACCGTGACCTCACCGTACTTTGCGTGCTGTCTCTCGTACAATACTTTAGGGCAGAAGCCGTGATGACCTTTCAACTTGCCTGCACTCTTCTGGGACTGTGGCTCAGGGATCCAACGGACACGAGAGGAGGACTGACGTTGAGCTTATCGTTGCGACCTGCGGTCCACCGCGGCCGCGTGTGCAGCGGCCGCGGCGGTGTTTGCGCTGGGACTTCACGGGAAGGAGCGAAGTGCCAGTACACGTTGGCAGTACGCGAAGGATACGAGGTTACGCGAAGTTTACAGCGCGAAGAAATCAGCCGAAAACCACCCGCCGCCGCCACCTCTACACTGCCTTCAAGCTGGACCTCAAACCCGCACAAAGCTCCAAAAGGCGTCAGCGGGCAGAGCACAGGACACCAGATTTGAGGAAGCGGGGGGAGTCGCCGGGAGGCGTGCTCTGAAGTCCGTCACGGCGGAGGCGTGGCAGTCGAGCGGGAACGCGGCTCAGATGCTTCAGTACTGGTAGCCACTCCGCGCCAAGCGGTCGCGACAGGTCAAATAATCGCGCGTCCTGTGACAATATAATATATTATCACTTGTATGTCATTACCGTATTTTCCATCGGAGCAGTACCGTCTGCGCCAGGGTACAGGCTCAGCTCTGTTTAAATAGCTCTGTTTAAATAGCTCTGTTTAAATCGCTATTTTATTTGCTAATAACTTCTTTTTGCTTTTATTTTCACTATTATGCTTCCGTGATAGTATTATTGTATAGCATATTATTATAGCCTATTACTGTATGGTAATATTATGCTTAAAATGATGATATTATTTATGATTGTGGTATTTTTCATCCTACTGTAGAATTATTTATGGTATCAGGTACCATATTTTGCATTAATATTTATAATTAATATAGAGGTTTGAATTACTATTATTAGTATTATTACTATTATTACTATTACTATTATTAGTAATATAGAGGTTTGAATTACAGGGCTAAATTACGAAGTAACCGGCGTTACCTCCGTTACATGCGTTACCTCCGACGCTACATCTCCCTAACGGTTCAAGCGCCCAAGCGCGCACGGACAGTAAAATGTCCGCACCCTATATAACACACCAGCAGCGATTGTGTGTCCACCTTCTGCCTTTTGCGAGAGCTATCGCTCACGCAAACGGCATCGTGGCTCTTGCTAGCCACGCAAGGTGTTGATCACTGAGTCTCCTGCACGACGCACGAAAACACACTCCGTCAGTCCAAATGGCAGACCGCCTGGTATTGCCTACTGACCTCTACGTTGCGCCCGGTGACGCGCCGGAACAGCAGCCAGACCAGCTGCAATTGCTAACACAGATTGTGCAGCAGTTAGCAGCCCAGGTCGAAACTCTCTCCGTCGCAACCGCGTCAACAAAACCAACTACTTCAGCCATCCCCACAGCCGACTCCGACAGCGCTGCGGGTGGACGACTCGAGCTCGACGCTCTACCAGCTGACAGTAAAACCAACCCTCTAGAGTACATCGACCCTAGAGAGTGGTCAGAATTCGCGTCCCGTACGTTCGCGGACTGCCTACCCCCATCTGGCACAACAGCCCCGTGCCTGTGGAACCCTCGACACGACGAGGCCGACAAATTTTTTACGGACAACGCGAGAATTTCTTCCCGCGACGAGTATCGACACCTGCTCTGCTATGGTGTGTTTACGGCCGCCGTTAACGCGGCACTCGAAACTGCTATGGAAACGCTTCGCTCGGTCACCTCTACCCCCGACGAAACAACCTACGCCTACTCCCTCGTCGACGCAGCGCTACGTACTAATCAAGCAGTGGCCTCAGCGGGGGAAGCGCGACTCACCTACATCAGACGCTTCAAGGCCAAGAAGATTCTCACCGGAGAAGAACGCGTCGCGGAGCGTCTCGTCTACTCACGATGCTTCGACACTGTCGCCTCCGATCGTGGAGGCAACGTCGTCGACGGACTCCTGGCAGCCCTGGAGGACAAACGACTCGAAGTCAGCATCACAGCAGCTGCAAAAGCGCAAGCAGCTGCCCAGTTCAAGGCCGACAAGCCTAGACCAGACAAACCGGACAGGCCGAACGATAAGCCGGACAAGCCGGACAAAACCAAGGCCAAGCCAAAGGACCGCACGAGCGGCCGCCCCCTCCCCCCTACCGACAAGGCACACAAGAAGACCGAGGGCGACAAGGACGAATGACGGGGTGACCCGCCGCGCCGATTCCTGCAACCCAGATTCAAACTACATGCGTCATCGCGTGCGGCGAAACTGGCAAGCCTGGAAAGATATCGGCGCGAGCGGACAAGTCTTACGGTGGATCCGGGAGGGCGTTACTATTCCCTTCCTAAACAACCGACCCCCACCCCCGTTCAACCAAGGTACTTCACTGCTGGACGCTACCCCCGAGCAGCTCACCTTTGTCGAGGCCGAGCTTGCGCGCTTCGTGGAGACGGGAGCCTGGGAACGCACCACCTGCAGCAAGTACGTGTCAAGACTCTTCTTAGTCGCCAAGCCCGGCCACAATCAGTGGCGTTTTATCGTCGACCTACGACACCTGAACAGCTTCTGCGTCAGAAAGCGACTACGGATGGAGTCTTTGCTAGGCGTTCGTCATCTGACTCGGAAGGGCGACTACATGTTCTCGTTCGACCTAAAAGACGGGTTCTACGCGCTGGGCATCGTGCCAGAGCAGCGCGACTATCTAACCGTAAACGTTCGCGGCCAGCTGTACCGACTAGCTGGACTCCCGATGGGCTGGTCGCTCAGCCCTTACCACTTCTGCGCGTTCACGGACACATTCGTACGACACCTCCGTCAACCAGACCCCGGTGGGTTTACAACACAGAACGGGAAGCCTACACAACCCGACAGCGACAGACCAAGCAAGCGCTTCCTCCGACACACGCGGTGGCGCGGAGCCAAAATCTTACCTTACGTGGACGACTTTCTCCTCTTCGCCGCCACTCGTGCTCTCGCTCTCTCGCTCAGGCAGCGCGTCGACCGCCTCCTCACCAATCTCGGCCTTCTCCGCCACCCCTCCAAGGGTTTTTGGGAGCCGACGCAATACGGCCACCACCTGGGCATCGACATCGACACAGCTTCAGGTTACTTCTTCGCCCCGGTGGAAAAGCTACAGAAGCTCGCAAGACAAGCTCGTCACCTACTGCAACGTGCAACCCGAAACTGCAGATGGCTCCCTGTCAAGGAACTACAGTCATTCGCGGGTCAGGCGCAGTACCTTTTTCTGGCAATTCCAGCGGCAAGATTCTTCCTCCGCGAACTGCACTCCGTACTCGGCGACAAGTGGGGAGGCCGCGTCCGTCTCTCTCCGCAGCTCAGTCGAGATCTACAGTGGTGGACACAAGTACCCAGTCACGCCAACGGCAAGAACATACACCGCCCGGTCGAGTCAGCCTACATCCACTGCGACAGTTCGGGGTATGGATGGGGGGCAGTCCTGAACGGCAGACTCGAAGCCCGCGGCTTCTGGGGAATACAGGACGAACAGCAGCACATTACCTGGAAAGAACTGAAGGCCGTCCGTCTGGCCGTCCTCAGCTTCTTGCCACACCTGGCTGGCCGCAACGTCCTCCTCCACGAAGACAACCAGGCGGTCTGCCACGTCCTGACCGGCCTGACGTCCCGCTCCCCGGAGATGATGAACGAATTACGCCGGTTATGGTACCTGTTGGACACCAACAACATCCACATCAGGCCCAGATACATCCGTTCTGCGGCAAACACGTGGGCAGACAAGCTCAGCCGACACCTCGACAGCGACGACTGGCAACTCGACCCCGCGGTGTTCCACGAAATGGACACACACTTCGGCCCGCACACAATCGACCGGTTTGCGTCGGCTCTCAACACGCTACTGCCCCGCTACAACGCGAACTGGCTAGACCCATCGTGCGAAGCCGTGGACGCCCTTCACCTCGCCGATGCGAATTGGAGAGCAGAAAACAACTGGTGCAACCCGCCATGGCCCCTGCTACCCGACCTCGCCCAGAAACTACAGCAGAGCGGCGCAGCAGCCACGGTGGTCGCCCCCCGGTGGCAAGGGAAAGCGTGGCATCAGGCCCTTACCGAATTGGCGTGCCACGAGACGGTCCTTCCGGCCCGACCTCACTTGTTCCGTCCCGGGCGGCGGCACGGACGCGGTACAGTCGGCAAGCCTCATTGGCCCGTCACTGTATTCCGGATTCCCTCCCGGCCTGGTTGTACCTCCGCCGGGGCGCTGTCAGTGCTACACTGACCCTGTTCAACACACGGCACATCAGGCCAGCAGTCCAAGCCTACCCCACCAGACCAGCAAAGGTCCGCTACAAGGTGGAGGTGGCAGGCTGCAACAACCCGTGGGCCGCCTCGATGCGCCCCTACATGCAACGTCTACTGGGCACTGACAGCCTTGGAGCAAAAACGCTCGAATTGCTGACCGCCGCTTGGGCGAAGAGCACGTCCGACACGTACAACAGCGCAATCAAGCCTTACTTCCAGTTCTGCGAGGAGCAAGGCCTACCGCCGCTGGCAGCAACAACTGCTACCATGGCCCGCTACATTGCATGGATCGGAGAACGTGGCACCATTAAGGCTACTAGTCTACAGCCTTACCTTTCAGCCGTAAACGGGTTTTTCAAGGACCACGGCGCAGAACCAGTCGCACAAGGCGAATTGGTCGCCAAGGTCCGGCGGGGTCTCGCTGCGTCCCAAGTTTCCCTCCAGCCCAGCCGCACACGCCTGTACCTCCCAGCCCGGATTCTTGTCTCATCGCTACGCCTGGCCAAGGACCTCCGCACACAGCTGACAGACACTTGGACTCAGGCTCAAGCAGAACTCATTCTGCTGTTCCGAGCGTGTCTAGCGACGGTGCTCCTGGCCACATTTTTTTGTCGAGGTGGAGCGGGAGTTGAGTGCCGGTCTGGAGACCTGTTGTGTACTCCGACCGGCGGAATCCTCCTATACCACGGAACGAGAAAAGGTCAACGGGGTACTTCCACGGAGCGAAAACTCCTCTGTGAACTACCGGCCTCGGCTCACCCGGACATGGCGAAACTACTACAGTACTTCGACGCTGCCCGTACCAGGTTCTCCGCCGGGAAGATTCCGGACAGACGATGGGCTATTAGTGTACGCGAGCCTACGACAAACTGGACTGCGGACACCCTGACTGCTTGGCTACAACGCGTACTTTGTGCAGTACACGAACAACCTCCGGACGGTTTCGCGTGGACTTCGCACTCCCTCCGAAAGGGTGCAGCTACTGCTGCGTACAGTATCGGTACCCCAATGCAGAAGATCAAGTTCTTCGGCGGTTGGGCGCGAGAGTCGGACGTAGTCCTCGACTACATCGACCCAACAGTGCTCCCGTGCCCGGGAGCTTGGCAACTCTTTGGGTGGATGACCCCTGGCGGGCCCCCACCCAACGTCACACGCCAGTCGGCGACAGATGGCATAAGTGAGCCCCAACACAGCTTAAATGGTCATATTAGTAATATAGAGGTTTGAATTACAGGGCTAAATTACGAAGTAACCGGCGTTACCTCCGTTACATGCGTTACCTCCGACGCTACATCTCCCTAACGGTTCAAGCGCCCAAGCGCGCACGGACAGTAAAATGTCCGCACCCTATATAACACACCAGCAGCGATTGTGTGTCCACCTTCTGCCTTTTGCGAGAGCTATCGCTCACGCAAACCCACCCACCCGATTCCCTCTCACATTGCGTGTAGGGTGGCCCAAGGGCCACCAAATCCAAATTCTGTAAGTGATCCACATCTTTGGCATAAGTGAGCCCCAACACAGCTTAAACTGACTTTATCAAAGATCGCGGGCTGAACGTCCTCGTATAGTTATAGGTCCGGAATAATCATTTTCTCGTTGTATACACTCCTTCATAAAAGTTCGGACAAGATTTCGCACCTTCTCAAGAAAAAATGTTACCATGCCTCGATTTTATTAACAAATCTCCATAAATCCTAGGCAATGCTTTGGCGCCCAAGATGGAATGCGCCGACAGCTGCCGGGGGGGGGGGGGGGGGGGGGAATTCGAGCACTACCGGGCTTGCGTACTTGGGGATCGATAACTCCTCAAACGCTCTCTCAGACAATCGCCGTGCCGGTTAGACGAAAAGAGTGACGGGCGCACATCGCTGCAATATGAATGCTTATGCGACGGTGGCGCAATTATAATGCATAGGCGATCAGGATTAGAGGTTGGAGGTGTTGGACATGCCGTTGTGGGGGAGATTCACGAAGTCGCGTATTTAGACTTACCACCAATATGCGCACAACCCAAGGGCAAGATGCTTTCGGTCACAATGTTCAAACGATCACAACTTAGTAAAAAACGATTGCAATATTTTGAAACAAGTACTGATGGACGCGCCTTATCAATGCGCGTCCAACGCATCAAGTTTTGGGTCTAAATACCCATAGGCAAATTTCCTGTGAATTATTATAATTTCCCCAATATTCCGGCAAAGCTGAGCCGCAGTGCCAAGCAACACCCGTCGAATTCGGCTCTCCTCATGAGGCGATTTGTGCGAGTTTTGTCGACATATGTTTATCAATTCTTCATTTATATTGAATTACAAGCCTATTCCCGACGTGTGCTACGCGCGGGGCGGGTGTGGTTGGCACATGCACATACCCATGCATTCCAAACACCACCGTCAACGTGATGCGTCCCAAACGGCCAAGTTGGACCTCGCACCTCGCCAAAGCCAATCGCCCTCGTCTAGTTATAGCATGCACTTTTTACTTATCCTGCGTCATGTGGGTTTTTATTCGCTTGTTTTCCAAATACATCACCCGTGCATGCGGCGTGAACTTCCATGCTCCATTCACAAACCCCCAAACCAAACCTCGCGCATTGATCACGGCATTCACGCCTCCAAACCCCCTCCAACATGTACAAAAAATAGAGTTATTAAGTGGATCAATGAGCAATGTGCAACTAGGCATGAGCGCTTGAGGATTGCTGCTTGAGCGTGGCGCTCATACCGACGTGTGTAGTTTAGACAATTCATGCGTATTTATGGGCTTAATTCGACAGAGTCCACCAACAACATTTTGTTCAATAAGCTCATGTCTAACCATACCGAATGAAAGCTGACTGCTTGCTTCACGGCTCTGATACACTCGAATGGTACCCGGGTATCGTCGTGCTTGACGTGGTGACAAGGGCGCGTGTTCTTTACTAATTGAAATTGAAATTCTTTACATCATGTACCGGGTGATGTTCATTACTAGCTTATGTTTAAGGATATTACTGCCCGGACTTGGAGGTGTGCTGGATAAAACTCGGAAGATCATAATTATGTTGATTTGCATGCCAACTTGTTCCAAGCCCTAAATTCAACATAATAGTGGGTTGTTCCTCCATCCTTTACTATGCACTCCCTTAGTCGTTTAGGCCACCACTTCCAAGGCCTATACTATAAGGGTGGAGTTGAACACGGGGCAATGGGTTTAAGAAATTTAAGGAATGGCTTCCCACTCGTGTTGTATGTTCACCTCAAAATTGCGGGGGGGCAAGTCCGATATTTTTGGTAATTTACTCGACACAACAATACCCCATATGTTTCAATCCAACTATGGTAAGGGCTCATGGCATTTCATTGCATCACTTGAAAGCCGCATTGAGACGAAAGCCAATTCTTAACACCCTTGCGCAAGTGGGTTTTGGCGTTGCTAAAAACAATTTGCGGGTGTTGCGCCTCTGCTAAGGGCCTTTTTGCAATCATTACCTCACACGCGGGTATCTAGTGCTAATGCCACAAGGTGAGACACACCTCACTATTTACGCCCTTACTCCTTGCCTTGATGTCGTTGCTCCCTAGTATCACAAACAAAGGTGTTTTGCCATATTTACCAACACCACCATACGCGTGTACTTTAAAACAATTTGGCACTAATACCTTAGTTGGCGATTCATCCTCAAAAGCACCCACTCTTTGTTCCCGGGCCCCCTATTGGCAGCCAAAAGGACTTAATGTCTATTAGAACCACGTTGCGCTACGACTTCCCCACCCATTGCTTGTCAAGGCACAACCGTGCGCGCATGTGCTTGATTGTCGTTGAAAGCCGCTTCCTCAATCGCATTTGGCGTGCTAAGTACGTGTTTAGATACCGTCGGACCGTCTCAGCACTCACAGTCACCCCCAAACTGCCTATGTGTAAACCTAGGGCTACATGTATGTGCCGGAAACTTGAAGTTTTCTTCCATGTTTGTTGCTTACCTCTACAAAAGGCCGGTTCTTTACTGAACCTTGTCACTATCCACGACAGATGAGACGTTAAGTCATTTTATGATCTATATACCTTTCCCCCTATCCACGTTTCTATAGTGCTTATTGTAATTTACAATTTATTCATATAGCGGGCTCAGCTAGCATGCTTCCCGGTGCTAAGCTTGCGCTGACGATGCGCATGCCACTTTGCAGTTGCAATACACTTACCTCGGCTAGACAATCACAACTATAAACCTTATGTAAGGGCGCCCCCATAGCCTCATAAGTCGTCCTCTCGCATCCAGTCGACCTGACGACGGCCGAGTTTTGACTGTCTTCGACCCGTATAAGAAGCACTACCGTCTGTGCCGCCAAACCTGATATCATCGCAGTGGGTATCATACACATGTTATGAATGGAATTTCGCGCCCATCAGCCTGTCGTTATATGTTATGTCTGCCCTCCAATTGCACTGTTTTAGCTCCTACCCACTAACAGCACAACCTTCAATGCAGCGAGCTGCAAAGGGGGGTTTTGAGCGTAATAATATGAGAGCAAGGTTGACAGGGAATCGCTGAATTGTAATTTAGAGCATGAGATAATATGCAATTTGAAACACAGAAATTCTTTGTGCATGCACAGTGTGCCACTGCGCACCTGGAACTGTTGGGCCTTGACCTGCAACGGCAAGGCTGAAGTAGAACCGCTGCTCCTGGAATCTGCATGTAGCGATACCTCGCGCCATTCCTGGTGTGTAGTGCAGATTGCAGCCCACATACAGTGACATGCAGTGGCCCTCACACAAAGTGAGCCTCTGCACGTACATGCTTGTTGGAACGATAAAGAGTAGCGTTACCGAGACCTGTTGTGATCATCAAGTGGACACGGAAAATGTAGTCGTGGAATTTGTCAAATAATTAATTGTTCTCTGACAGGTACAATCGACCCATGCCCGTCTCGGCTCCGTGCATTCCGAGTATTTCGCTGGTAATGACCGCCCCTGCTACCGACATAGTTCGGTGCAGGCCGTGCCTGGGGGACGGGAAGTGGGTGGAACTGTTCCACTTCCGATGGCCCCAGCCAACCGACCAAACAACATGTGTATCTTGACACCGTTGATACTACGTGTCGTTATAACCCACCTACAGTCCTCTTTATGTGAAGCTACCCCTGCTTGCCGCCAACACCTCGCATGTCGGCAGATTTCGTTCGGAAACAAAAATTCGTTCGGTTGCGTAAGCCATCGCCCTATGCCTTCTCCACCACGAGGATGCAATGCACGTAGTCCATGCCGTGATCCGCGGGGCTCTTGGACACGTCCTGAGCATAGCGCTCGAACAGCTCGTCAGACAGGGCACGCTTCTCCTCGGGGGAGCGGGAGTCCGAGAGGCCGGCCTCGTAGGTGGCGTTGCTCCATGTGCGCGTGGTGAGCACAAAGTCGCGTGCGTACTTCAGAGCATCCTGGTTGGGGTTGTCGAGCCAGCTCTGCCTGTAGGGGCAGGGCGTCAGACGGGTGAAGGACTTCACCAACCGAAGGCCAGCCTTGTAAACCTCGCTGCTCTCGTCCTTCAGGGGCGCCTCCGTCTCCTCCACAGTTCGGTAGTAGTTGGGGAAGTTGGTGTTGTCAAACTCCTCCTGAGTGATCTTCCCGTCCTTCGCCATCGCCGCCCAGTGCATCTGCTTCGTGTCGTACATGGTACGCTTCAGGTTCTTGGAGCGCCCCAGGCACTGACCCTCGGGGTCAATGCAGAAGTTGACGATCACCATGCGCCCACCGGGAGCCAGCTCCCTTGCACGGTGCAGGAGAATGTTGTTCCAGTCGCTGGCCGCCTGCTTCTTGAAGGGCACGAGAGCGGGACTGTCCTGCGGCACCTGGCTGTGATGGATGTGCTTGTCGCCGAAGCCACCGGGCTGGCTGCTGAGCCAGTGCATGCAGGTGGCGGCGAAGCCCAGGTGGAGAGAGTTGTCAGGCACGGTCTGGTAGTGGAAGGAACGACCAACCGCAGCGACGTACACACCGCGTTCGTGCTCTTCCATGTACGTCTTCAGGCTGCCCGGCACCTTCAGCTCACCCAGTGCGTGACGGAACACGGACTTCCACTCATTGCAGGGCTGGTCCTCGTAGAGCACCCACACGTCACGAGACGCCTCTGCGGCCTTGATTTTGGTGACTAGCTTGTTGTAGAGCGGGATGGACGTACCGCCGTCGGCGGTGCCGTAGTCGCAGAGGACGATGGCCCCCGACGCGGGCTTTGTGATCTTGTCGAGCTGCTCCATCATGAGCTCCGTGTTGTTGTTAATGACGTCGAAACAGCCACGAGTGGATAGGGAGTACAGCCCGGCGCCATCCTCGCCAAGAGGGGTGTGGAGCTTAGGTGCGGCAGGCATCGTGGCGGAGAGAACGTGACTGTTGGGTGGCGAGACACAGCGAGATAGGGTCATTAACGGATCAGCGACAACTATATACAACACAGCTCGCGGCGGATCGTCACGGATAATAAGCCGACTAACAGCACCGCTATTCCGTCTCACGCAAGGTCAGAACCAGCGATCAACGCCTCCAACTGTCAGAGATAGTACCAGAAAGGCCAGATCACGCAACGACAAGCAGGCTTATCGAAATAGCGGCGTTTGCGTATGTCGAGAGAAAGAAGTCGAGAAGACGCACACTAGGTCGTTGACAATTCGTACAACCTACTCCACTCGTAGTCGTCGAGGAAAAACAGCACTCGTGAGGGCAGAGTGCATTCGGCACGTGCGACGACTTACCGAGAAGAGAAGGGCGACGGTCGGTGGAGGACGTGAGGGGAATTGCTGATGTGACGGAGATGGCAAAGTCAGTCTTTCTGCTGTACAAAAATGCAGCAGTAGGTCCGCCGCTCCCCGGCGGCGGGGTTACACCACACGCAGCGCAGCATGCCACGACCGCCAATGCCATAAATAGCAAAGACCAAATTTGCGGATATCTTTGGCGACCTGCCTGGCATTAAACGCGCCGGGATAAGTCGACGCCGTAGATTAGGTACGAACCAGATGAGCAGTACTGCGAAGAATGTACATTTAGCCCAACCACCTGCCAACCGCCGCGAGGTGCTTTTAAAACCTTGAGCAACACAAGCTCAAAGTACTAATCGGCCAGCCAAGGCAGGCGTGGAAAAGAAAGCAGACGGCGTTGGCAGCTTTAAATAAAACATTAATATGTACCAGAATATGTACAATTGCTTACAAGAGACAAAGATACCTGTATGATCCTTTTTGCTTACAAGAAGAACCAGATGAGCACGGACAGGGAAAGTGGGAGGGGAAACAAGAGGGCAAGAGTGACAAGAGGATCACGGAATCCAAAGCACAGCAAAAGATACCTGTATGATGCAGTATGTAAAAAGCAGGAAACGGCATCAACAGGAAACCGCCCTGAAGTACTTACATAAACAACGATGCAACAACAAAAATGCGCGCGGACTTATTTTCCCCTATGTTATCTCCCTCTGCAGATAGATTATGTGGCAGTTTGCCTGAGAGCAAACTGCATAACACTACACAACGGCTATATACAATGCAGAAAGAATGCGCAAAAGCGTAACTAGTTTGGAAAGTACATTTAGCTAATGTAATTCTATAAATTAAAGAAAGGGATGAATGAAAATTGACTTATTTCCTCCCTCCAATACGTTGGCATAAGTAGCCCATCCTAACTCGCCTTCATCGGGGTTGAACCGTCACGCGACCCTCGGAAGAGCGTCGCATGAGACATGTTGCTTTCGCCACGGACAAACGTGATCCGGCGCGTCTTAACGCTTATTAGTTAATCACGCCAGTGGTTCGCTGGTACTTAGTACTTGGTGGCTTGGGTTAGTTACAATGATTGTACAATTGCAAGTGCGAGCTTACATATGCGGGTGTACGCTTCCTCGGAAAGTACGGAATGCAACTAACAGCGAGAACGCACGAGTCCTACATACCAAGTGTAATGTATCATGATTGTACATGCCATAATTTCTCTGCTTTCTTTGTATGATCAAAACATTTTACAATTAGAAAATTGCAACTATCACATAATTCATTGTTTTCAATGAAATATCATTGACAGTGGCGTATTTACGTACGCTTCATTCAGTTTGCGGTCACGGAATCCGGCATAGTCGGGGGGGGGGGAGGGGGGGGGGTTATGTAGGCAACGGTAGTAATCCTTACTATGAATTAGCAAAAAAATGCCGTCTCGTCTACGTAACGATGTACATAATTGAAAGTTTTGGCCTCGTGGTTGGCTTTATCATGTTACCCCCGTTATGCATGTTGCGTTGTTGCAAGCACAAACAACCTCTCGAGCGGATTTCACTGCCGCGATGAACAAACAATCAAGCGCTTCGCTTTTTGTTGTTAGTTTTTTTACCTATGCGCAACTGCGCGAGCGGCTTCGCCCACCCAGTTTTGTGCGGGGGGTGGTGAAGCGCCAATTGTGGAAGCATTGAAGGCACATATGATCTTTTAACGGCATCGTGGGAGCTACTTGTCATGGAGTGGATCCGGGTCCTCACAAGCCTCGGGTGCATGGAACGTCTCGGGTTGATGGCCCGTGTTCAAGACAAGCATATACCCATATATTAGCAACACTCGGCTTGTAAGTAAAATCATTATTAGCCAAGGAAAAGATTGTGGGTTGTTGGCGTATAGGGATGTGGGTATGTGGGTTACTTATGAGGGAATATCCGGTGTTGCGACCACTTCTGAAATTGCGATCAACCTCAAGAGACAAGCAAACTCGCCCACCCTCTTCCTTAAGCACAAACCGCTCTATGCGAAAAAAGAGGAGGTAAGCACGCGTTTCCGCCACCTACCACCCCCAACCTTAGATTATTCTATAGTGTCGGATCTCACTAAATTTCCCGCACTTATATGTCCTTGTTTGAACATTCTCGAAGCCGGAAGGGAAGTAACGCAGATGTTGAACCTAGAATCATAACTTTTGAACCTTTCGATGAAAACCCCGGTCGGAATTATATGCCGCCCTCGGTTTTATAAATGTCCCGAGCTCGTTTATTGTTCGCGGGATCTATCATGTGCAACACGTATATTTGTCCGTGGCTAGTTTTGGGGCCTTACTGCCGGATCTACGTTGAGCACAACGCCATACGCTTCGAAACATAGCAAGAGTATTGTTCGATTGCTTGATTTGCTTCAAGGTGCATCAACACGTTAATTTTCTCGACGGTGTGGGCGGTAACGCGATCAATAATGTGCCGTTACTAAGTTTGTCCGGACTGCCCGTCGGCGTTGCGCGATATATGTTATAGACATATATACATTGCTTGAGCGCATTTTACTTTGAAATCGCATGCCGCTTCATTGTTTCAACGCCTGTCAATTTGAACTGTTTACACTGCAATGTTTGTTCAAATGTATGGGTTTCGTGTCTATTTTCTTGTTATTGTGTCTCGTACTCTCGTTTTTACTTGTGTTTCGTGCCATGCATGAAGCGAAAAACGCGAAACGAACCGGCTGAACAAGAAGAGAAAGGCTCGCGCACAAACCAAGACTTTAGATGCACCTAGCTATATCCATCTCTAACGACGACGTTGACGAGGGAGAGGAAGGCGGTGAAGATGTCGAGGACAAGGCGGCGCCGAGATAAAAATCTATAGTGCTAAGTCCTGGAGTTACCTCAAGAAGCCAAAGAAGTTTGCCGATGGCAACAACTACGGCGTCTACAGGTTGTGCACAAAGGAAACCGTGAATCTCACGTATACCGGCGGGACATCGAATCTTATCAAACATCACCTCACATGTAAGCACAAAGGTGAGTTTATGCAAGATGCGAGCATATCGTGCCGGAGAAACCGTGCAGGTGTGGGACGTAACCGCCCCCATCACGGTCATATAAATCGGATGTGAGTCATGGGCCCATATGCAAGTATTTAATCGTATTTGTCTCTAATGTGAAAACGTGTTTCTAGTTACACCCTCTTTGTGTCGCTGATGACCCAGAAAAGGAAGCGGGAAAATGACGGGATGGTAACGGTGTGGGTCGTGAAGCGATGCCGGCCGTTCGGGATCATGCAGTCAAACACTGAGCTCAAGGGCGTGTTTTATGCCGTTTCGGGTGGTGCATACAACGGTCTATGCCGTGAGACAATCATGCGTAGCATGGCGTCTTTGGCACAAAAGGTAACCATGAACATGAACTTGACATTGTCAAATGTGTCCACTCTTACCAGATTGTCCTCGTAACATGATGAGTGTGTGCATGTGTTTGCAGTCACTTGTTGAAATAAGTGTCATGTGATGCACGCGTTGCTCCGTCCGGGAGGGCTTGAAGCCGTGCATATTTAGAGACATGTGCGGAGAGAATTCCCTTTCGCTTTTGGCAGTCATGGTGTATTGGATTGACTGATCGTGGCATCTAATGAAGCGCATGGTCATTTGAGATCCCTAAGCGAAGGTTTCCCACACATGTGAGATCATTGTCGACACGACAAGGCTCAAAGTTGATGCATTGAATGTGGGAGAACTCACCGACGTGGACGACTTAGATGGGATCGAAGCCGTTGACACTGTCCTCGAATAAATTTTCAGCAAAGAATTGGACTGGATTTTTTATGCATGCATAGTTGGTGAGTGTTCAGATTGTTGCGAAACGTGAACGAGCTGCGTCTTGTCGTCGGGTAATGGAACGCGTATATCTTCTCCACGTAACATGGCCGGATCGTAGTAGTCAAGGGTATGTAAATCTTTCGAAGAGTTCACGTACCACCGCGTCGAGAGACTCTTCGTTTGACAACACAAAACTAGCAAGAAACCAAATCTGACCGGTACGAGTTTTACGTTGGAGGAAGAGTTCAACAACTGAACCATTCGGACATCCAACATGCAGCAAATTTACAACGTAGTAGCCATGAACAAGAGATGCCATGTCGAATCAACGGTACAAGAGTGAACGAGTGTCGCGACAATAAGTAAAGTTATTAAGAACACAATTTCAAAGCCAGTGTGGCATTTTGTTTCTTGCAAACTGCTCACAATAATAAATTCAGCATGCGGAGATGCGGATGAGGGAGTAATTGGTATTGTTTTTGTTATTGTAACAATCAAGACAATTTTAGAGAGAAAACAAAATGTCGCATGCCACCTCTCCCTAATAATGCACTAGACTTAAATTGGTCTAGCTACCTCCCGACAGGTCTTGCATGCTCCTTGTAGTCTCAGTTATTTGGATTTGTCATATGGCCATTAGAATCCGTTTTAATGGTCATAAGGCATAAGGCACATGACCAACTGTTTGAATTTGTCGGAGCCAGCCGGTTGCATGCTCCTCCCACCAAACGCTCGCCCGGTTTTCGCACAGGGTAATGCGAGAGAGGCACGTGATTCTTACTATATACCGAATATCATTACAACAACGCCTCTTGTTGTGTGTTGGTAAAATATGTTATGCCATCTCGTTGTGGCGGTTAGCCTCTGAAAGCTAAACGCTAGCACAAATCTGTTCTAGTCTGTCTAGTTCTGTTGTTGCAAGATGGCAATTGATGTTGTCGAGAGGCAATTGATGAGAGATGTCTCACTGCTGTACTTAGGCAGTAGTTAGTGTAAGTGAACAAAGGAATTGTTAAAAGGTTCTGTCACCTCCCTCTACTGCACTGGGCTTAAATAGGTTTCAGCCCAGACTAATCACGCCTGCAAGCTACGCTTACGTGTCAGGCGTTAGTGCTGCTCAACCGTCGTCATCCGCCTCGAGATGCGGCCTGCCTAGCATTGGGTTTCACGACGCGGCTCCTTCTGCATTGGAGAGCTCGCTCTGGCGCGTCATCTGGCTAGTTAGATTAATTATGCATATCTGTACGTACCGGGAGGTACTGGTCGTACTGTAGCATCAGCACCATTACAATATTGCAGTAGCGACGTACCCACGAGTATACGTCCATCCTGTGGAAAAGCACGAATTGATATCCGTAACGAGTACCTGTACAATGTCCTGCAATGTACTGTTGCAGGACTGTACTCGTCACACTCGTACCCTCCCCCTCTTGACAGATCAATGAGGCCGCCGCGAGGCAGACCTCCGTGGTTCTTGGCTCCTTTACTGAAGCAGTTACTGGGACTCAGGAATGCGCGCTGGGTGAGCGTGCATGAAGTCAATGTACGCCTGAGTCTTGGCGAACTTGCGCCATTGGGGCGTCTCCAAGAATTCTTGTAACGCAATTGTTCGATGCACCTCGTTCAACCGGTGCCAGACAGGTGGAATGTCGTCATCACTGAAGTGCGTCATGAAGAGCAAATATTTGCCTCGTCGCCCTGGTAGCGACTTGATGCACACAGCAGAGATGTGTGAGACGTCGAACTCCTCGTCGTCTCCTTCAGGTATTGTTATCGGGACAGCTGGTCGTAGTGGAGCGGTAGAGCAGGGCCGTAAGTTATTAACGTGGAACACAGGATGTAAGCGTACTGTCGCTGGTAGTTTCAATCTGTAACTGTGTTTTCCAATCTGCTCCTCCACTGAAAAAGGGCCGAGCTGTCTGTCTCTTAGTTTCCTGTTCGGTTGTCCTCTGAGAAAAAGATTTGCTGTGACGACTGACACCTTGTCTCCCTTAGCGAAGTGTGGCGCTGTAGACTGTTCTGTGCGCGCCTGCATCTCGTCCTTATGTAGCTGTAACACAGAGCGTACCAGGCTGTGTATTTCCTGTAACAACTTCAACCGTTCTGTTGCGTCTTTCGAAATTGGAATCGATGGTCGCATGCTGAAGAGCAGGTCAGGAGGCTCCTCAGGAGAAAAACCAAAGTTAGCCTCGAACGGTGTGTGCTCAATTCCGAGTGCACGCGAAGCGTTGTACGCAAACTCCACTTGCGGTAAAAATGTCGACCAGTTGGAGCCATCATAGCAACAGAAGCAACGAAGAAGCTGCTGAAACGTGATGTTCACGCGTTCTGTCAGTCCATCTGTTTCTGGGTGTCGGCTGGTAGACATGTTCAGTCGCGTTCCAAGACGTCTCCAAAGTGTCTGCCAGAAAGCGCTGACAAATTTCGGGTCGCGGTCGCTGATCAGCACACGGGGAAGTCCATGTAAGCGGTAGACTCCCTGTAAAAACAAAGTAGCAGTTTCTTCGGCAGTAATCGACTCTGTACATGGCAGAAAATGGGCCATTCGAGTTAGATGGTCTACTACAATCAGCACACTGTTAAAGCCGTTGCTCTCAGGCAAGTGTGTCAGGTAGTCAAGACCAACTGTGTGCCACGGTCTGGGTGGAACAGGTAATGGGTAAAGAGTCGCAGCCATCTGCGGTCGAATCTTCGCTCGTCGGCACACGACGCAGCGTTCACAAAAATCTTTCACGTCTTGGCGGATTCGTTTCCACCAGAATCTGTCGAGTGCTTTAGCAAGAGTGCTAGCAACTCCTCTGTGACCAGCAGGGACTGGATCCGCCATTTTTTTGTTGGGTTCGGATCCATGAGTACTTGATTTTTTTGGATCCGGAACTAGTGAGTACCTCTAAAAAAGGGATCCGGATCCCGCGATTACCTGTGATTCTAGGGTTCGGACCCCGCGATTACCTGTGATTCTAGGGTTCGGACCCCGCGATTACCTACTGAACCTAGGGTTCGGACCCCGCGATTACCTGTGATTCTAGGGTTCGGACCCCGCGATTACCTGTGATTCTAGGGTCCGGATCCCGCGATTACCTGTGATTTTAGGGTCCGGATCCAGCGATTACCTGTGATTCTAGGGTTCGGATCCAGCGAGTACCTGTGTTTTTGATTCCGGAACCGAGTACATGAGTACTTCTAAATTTTTTGGTTCCGTTGGATTCGTTGGGTTCGCGATTCCAACAAGTACTCGAAGTACTCATGCAAATTGATACAAATTGCGCATTTTGGGGGAAGTTTGTACTGCAAATTGAATTTTTACATCTCTACTAGTTCTATGCGCCTGCTTATGCTTGGATCCCATACAGTAGATACGTACAATTCACTTCCCATACTTTCTGCCCGCTGCAAACATATTAGTACTTTACAGTCTATCCCATACAATTTAGCAAAGCTTTTGGTCCCTCCGGCAAGTGCCACAAGCAACGTATGTGAGTTTATAGCCCTCCGGCTCAAAAAAGACACTTGCCATCACAGGGAAACATGTTCCGATGCAGTACCATTTTTCACATATGATGTGACAAGTAATGCCAAATGGTATATCGCATGGCCAGTGCGAGTCCACCAAATGAACATTAAATGCACAAAATATGGATGAAAACAGGTTTAAGACAACCATTTCTTACAGTTTATATAGACTTGTGACAACCATATTCCTCGCGCATACATAATTCAACAATTACATGAGACTAACAAGGCATCCTCTAGGCTATCTTCCTTGGTGTTCTTCTTGAACGCGTCATGCATTCGCCCCGCTTTGTTGAACAAACGCTCGCATGCAGCAGAGGTAGCATGCATAGATAAGTATTGCCGCGCCATTAAAGCCAAGTCGGGGTACAGAGCTGCATGTGTTTTCCACCATGTCAACACACAAATGTCCTTGTCCGTTTCTTGGGGCAGCTCAAGGTAACGCTCTAAGTCATCCTTTTCCACGTGCTTGGCTATAGAGGGCGTCACACGCCCATTCAAATCCCCGGAAAGGAATGCAGTGAAAGACTTACTCTTCGACGACATCAATTGCTTGCCAAGCTCTGCAGCATTCATGCTTGGATAAGCACCGCCTTCTGCTCGCTCTCTTCCGGCTCTGTGCGCCACTGCTCTCCAAATTCCCTTCTTGCAGCCGCCAAAATTGTAGGCGCAAAGTCGGGACGAATGCCATTGAAGTCCAGATTCTTAAACCTGCACAATTCACATTTTTAGTTAACATAGCAAATGCACAAGTAAATTTGCATACACACACACACACACACACACACACACACACACACACACACACACACACACACACAGGAACACGTAGAGAGCATACAAAATAGGTACACAAACGAACACCACACACACATACACACACATTCAGAAGCAGATGCACATACAAGCCAACACACACACAAGCAGATAAACACAAACACATCCATAAGACACACACATGCATAAGACAAACACACACACAAACATAAACACACATGCATAAGACACATACACAAACACACATGCAGAAGTACATGCGCATACAAGCACGCACACACACACACACACACACACACATACAAGCAATCAATACAAATATGCATAAGCATATACACGCAAACACACACACACACACACACACACACACACAAGGACGCTCAGATACAATCACATCTATTTATCAACATTCAATATTTTTATCAGGTATATAATAGAAACACATGTGCAAAATTTAAACACATGCACACACAACTGTTACAAGGTACTCACCGAATGTCCAGCAATGTCGCAATCCCTATCTTGATGTAATCGTTCTCCCTTATGTTCGTGAAAAAACGCTCAATGATTCCGGCCCGCAGACTCTCCCTTGCCTCCGCCATATGAGGCTCCATGTCCTTCGCTTCGATGGTGTACAAGTCCACATCTCTCCGCTCATCTTGCAGTGAAACGGGCCTGTGTGACGACAACTGCTTTAACAGAGTGCCTAACATAGGGTAAACAAGTGATATGGTTACATAGTCCCCCTGCAGCAAATTCACAACTTGAGCCACTTGCCACAGCACAGTGCAACAATATGCTTAAAGACAAAGTAACCTTTTATGTGGGAAAGCAAAGAACAGAAAAGCATCACAGAACAACGATAACAAAGTGTCGACAAGCTCAACTGCAACGCTATTAATATGGCTTTGATAGAGCACATAAACAGAGACATAAATGTGCGGGCGGAGGCGGGGAGTGGGCGCCATGCGGCGCTACCGAACCGCGCAGTGCAACAATATGCTCAACGACAAAGTAACCTTTTACGTGGGAAAGCAAAGAACAGAAAAGCATCACAGAACAACGATAACAAAGTGTCGACAAGCTCAACTGCAACGCTATTAATATGGCTTTGATAGAGCACATAAACAGAGACATAAATGTGCGGGCGGAGGCGGGGAGTGGGCGCCATGCGGCGCTACCGAACAGCGCAGTGCAACAATATGCTTACCGACAAAGTAACCTTTTACGTCGGAAAGCAAAGAACAAAAAAGCATCACAGAACAACGATAACAAAGTGTCGACAAGCTCAACTGCAACGCTATTAATATGGCTTCGATAGAGCATAAACAAACATAAATATGCGGGCGGAGGCGGGGAGGGGGCGCCATGCGGCGCTACCGAACAGTATAGTGCGACAATATACTAAACGACAAAGTAACCTTTTACGTCGGAAAGCAAAGAATAGAAAAGCATCACATAACAACGATAACAAAGTGTCGACAAGCTCAACTGCAACGCTATTACTATGGCTTCGATAGAGCACATAAACAGACATAAATGTGCGGGCGGAGGCGGGGAGGGGCGCCATGCGGCGCTACCGAACATCACAACGCAGCTAACTCGGGGGTGAGGGCAAAGCGGAGGGGGGGGGGAACTCTTGCTTACCTCTTCAACTTTCTCTTGCTCGTTGTGAAAGTCTTCCAGCAGGGTGGACCAATAGGCTTGACGCCTTACGTTGAGCTCGGTTTCTGAAGTGGCGGCTAATTGTGATAGGACTGGATGTGGACGGGCAGGTTATGGTGGATTTCAAGCGCGTACGCACCGTTTAAATAGCCCTTGGGTGGGCTACAATCGATTCAAGGCTGCAGAATGACAGCAATCAGGGCTATTGAACCAATCCTAGACATACACCTCAGCAGATTTGCATTGCCAAATACCTCCCAAAAAAACAGCGTGTCACTTCGGGCAACCACAGATTCGTGAGATACTCGGAATCGTGAGTACTGATTGGGTATCACGATTCCACATCGTTTTGCGAGGATGAGGTACTCGCGATTACCGCGGATCCATTAAAGTACGATGAATACCGGATCCAACGATTACTTGCAATAACTGGTACCGGAACCAACGATTACTTACAATAACTGGTACCGGAGCCAACGATTACTTACAATAACTGGTACCGGAACCAACGATTACCTACTGAACCTAGGGTTCGGACCCCGCGATTACCTGTGATTCTAGGGTTCGGACCCCGCGATTACCTACTGAACCTTGGGTTCGGACCCCGCGATTACCTACTGAACCTAGGGTTCGGACCCCGCGATTACCTGTGATTCTAGGGTCCGGACCCCGCGATTACCTGTGATTCTAGGGTCCGGACCCACGAGACCAAGTCCGAACCCGAGTAGTCTCGTGGATTCGCGGCTCCTTAGGATCCGGATCCAGTCCCTGGTGACCAGCTGACGAACTTTCGTGCAGCTCTGTGATCAATCTCAGTCGGAGCTCAGAGTTCTGTGGAATACAGAGGCGATTGAGACGCCAAAAGTACCCATCTCTGGCTTCTATCCGGCTGTCTCTTGTCCACTCACCATCGTCCCCATAAAACGAATCTCGTGAGAACCCCTCGCGAATGAGATCAGCGAACTCAGGGCTCAGCTGCAACGCGTCAACAGTCAGTGAATTTAACTGTGCGTCTTCAAACAGCAGCTGGGACTTCCGTCGTAATTCTCGATCTGACGGAACCTCGCCATCCCAAAATAAGGGAACTGTGGCCTGAGGTACGAAGTCTGGACGCCGGCTTAACGGGTCAGCTTCGTTCAGAGCTCCCTTGCGATATGCAAGTGTCATCGAGCCCACAAACGGTTGCAAATCCCGCAGGTATCTTGCTTGCCGCTTGTTCAACCTGTTGTTCGGTTGCCTGAGCAGATGTCGCAGTGTGTCGTGGTCTGTTACGACAAGGAACTTAGAACAACCTTCAAGATAGCACCTCCAATGCTTGACAGCTTCGCATACAGCCAAAGCTTCTAAGTCGTACGCAGAGTAAGTGTTACCACGCTCAGCTGGATTCAGCTTACGCGCCCAGTAAGAGACTGGTTGAAGACCGCCTCCTTGGTCTTGCAACAGGACTGCTGCAATCCCCACTGTTGATGCATCTGTAGCTACGGTGAACGTCGCGTCCGAGCCGACCTCCGGAAGGATCAGGCATGGCGCGGAAATGAGCCGTAACTTGAGAGTCTCGAAGGCTTCCAAACAGGCAGGCGTCAGCGTAACCTTCTGTGGCTGGGACTTCCGCAGTAAGTCCGTCAATGGAGCCGTAAGGTCGCTAAAATGGTGTATAAATCTCGCATAGAAGTTGCAGAACTGTACGAAACTGCGAACCTCCTTCTGCGTCTTGGGCACTGGCCAGTCTGCAACGGCCTCGACTTTCTTTGTGGAAACCGAAATTTTTCCGGCTGACACAGTGTAGCCCAGATACTCCATTTCTTGCAATCCGAAAAAGCATTTCTTAAGGCGTAATTTCAGCCCTTCCTCCTTGAATCGCTGTAGCACTAAACGTAGGTGCTCCATGTGCTCTTCCAGAGTTCGACTGTAGATACAGACGTCATCCAGGTAGACTGTCACGAACTTATGTAAAAAGTCGCGAAGAATGTCGTTCATCATCCTCTGAAATGTGGCTGGTGCATTGCACAGCCCAAACGGCATGGCGACCCATTCCATTAAGCCATCAGGGGTCTGAAAAGCCGTCTTGTGAACGTCTTGATCACGCACTCGAACTTGCCAGAATCCAGAAGCGAGGTCGAGGTGTGTGTAAAAATTCGCGTCCTTAAGTTCGTCCAGGGTGTCATCCACACGCGGTAACGGGTAAGCATCTTTCCGCGTAACCTCGTTAAGACCGCGGTAGTCAATGCACAGACGTAGCGAGCCATCAGCCTTTCGCACAAAAAGAATTGGCGAGCCGAACTCACTGTAGCTGGGGCGTATCAACCCAGCTTCCACTGCGTCTTTAAGCTGTCGATTAAGCTCAGCGCGCTCTGCGGGTAACAATCTGTTCAGACGTTGACGTCGCATCGGGCCAGTTGTGTCAATGGGGTGATCCCACTGTCGGCTTACTGGCGGAGAGTCGACAGGTTGCAGTAACTCCGGGAAGTCTTCAAAAAGTAACGACCGGAAGTTGTCACGTTGTTCTGCTGTTAGTTCCTCTCCAGTGTGAAAGTCCGTTGATTGGTCGGCAGCTGACGTAAGTTCAATGACGTAAAAATCAGCATGACGTCCTCTGCTGCGGCGCGTCTTGCGCATGAGCTTTTGAACTTTCGTAGATGACAGTAGCCGACACTCAGGGCGTCGTTCCTCGAGTGTAGTCTCCACAGCTGTACCGTCCATCAGTGTAAAAATTCTGGTTGTACCAAATTGTAAAGAGGCATGTTCCTCATCAAGCCATGGTAAACCCAGGATTAAATCAGCTGTACGTAAATCACGTAAAACGTAGAAAGTCCGTTGAAACTCGTGTCGAGCCAGCTCAAAAGTGACGTCGCAGACTGTCGTAGAAGTCACTCGTTGTCCATTAGCGAGTCGAACTGGAGTTTTACTCGCAGACTTCCGAGTCTGTAAAGCAAAGCGTCGTACAAAGTCCTGTGACACAAAGTCAAGTGTCGCAGCGCAGTCCACTAATCCAGAAATTTGGTGTCCGCCATCAGGAGTTTTCACAGTCAGCTCCGTTCGAATTAACGGGCGAGCTTCCGTGAGGTCAGTCAGTAGTGCTGTAGCTGGCGAGGAAAATTGTTGCAGCGTAGCGATGGACTGTTCCGAGTCGTCTGTTGGTACAGGTACCGAGTCGGGTTGATCAGGTGCTGTAGATTCCGAAGAGTCGTTAAACGCACAATTTGCGTCGACTAACCACAGCTGTACAGGCCAAGGGGCTGGAGCAACCACCTCCTGTTGCGCTGGGTTCTCCAGTGACTGACGTGTAAAAAGCTGTGTCCTTGCTGGGAATTCTTGATAAAGCTTCCAGTGCTTAGTCACCTGAGTAAATTTCGCCCACTTCGGTAGTACAAATACAGCCATCGTAGATGTCGGAGATGTTCGACGACAATCCTCAAAATGCTGCGCAATCTGCTCAGCTAACTCCCAGGGTGGATTAATGAACACCCGTTCTCCTGTCAAATCTCTGTCTAGAATCGAGTCACTCGGCGAACAGTGAGGTAAGTCACCGTGCGAGTTTAGACCTTCATCATCAGCACATCCCTCCAACGTAAAGTTGAATCGTGCATGCAGAGGGTCAAAGACTGAGTCAACCAGTTTCCAATCAACTGAACGTCTGGTTACAGGTTTACGACTCTGTCTCTGCTTAGTCTGACGACGACGACCTGCTACTTGCGTTACAGGTGTCGCAACTGTAGTCGATGGAGATGCCGAAGGTGTATCGACGACCTCTGTCGCTAACAGTGTCTCAGAATGAACAGTAGATGTAGCCGGCTGCTCCACTTCATTTGTAGAACAGCCTTGCCACCATCATTGCTTCTTAGGTTGCATCGGTGCCTTGCCTTTGAACTCCGGGCATTGGAACAAACGATGTCCCTTCTTGTGGCACTTGAAGAAGAGTCCCTCGTCCATGTGTCGCTTGCGCTCCTCAGCTGTCATTGCATTTGCAAGTGAATTAAAATCTTCACGACCAGATGTCTGACCGCGTCCACCATTGTTTCCACCTCCACGTCCACGTCCGCGGCCACGTCCACGGCCACCCTTGTTACGTTTCCAGACGTTAGAGGCTTCCTCAAGAGGGTCCTCAATGTTACGCTTGCGTGTAGGCTGGGCAGATGGTCCAGCAGCAGACCTCGCATTGCCCAGTTCCGGCGAATCTGTCACGACGTTATTCAAAAAGTTTTGCAGCTCCACTAGCGTAGTCCGGTATCCTAGTTGAGCTCGGTGTGACTTGGCCAGTTTCTTGAGCGCATCGCTTGCCAGGCCATTAATGAAGCGTACACACTGCACTTCAGCTGTCAGGTCTTGACGAGATCGACGTAAGTAGTCGTTGTACTGTTTAGTGTAGATTGCGTAACTCATCGTGTTGCCTTGCGTAAAGTTCATCAAAGCGTTAATCGCATCGTCCTGAATGTTAGGAAGAAACGTCGACTTGCGTAACTCCTCAACAAGCTCGTTGTACGTAGACGGAATTGGAGGCTGATTTTTCCGGTTCAACCACCATCCACCAAGGTGTCCAGCAAACTGTGAAGTAACCCAGAACACTGCATCGTACGAGTTAGCTGTAATTCCAAGCATTATAAAACGCTGAGGCTGCGCTTCAAGCCAATCCTCCAGTACATTAGGCACCAGACCATTCTGGTACGGTGAAGTAATTGCAGCCTTACGCTGAGTCTCCGTGAGAGTCACAGATAGTCCAGCAAAGTTGTGGGTAGGCATCGGCGTTCCCACTCGTAAATCTGTAGGTCCCACTCCAGTCAGTCGGTTGATGTGTCCAACAATCAGCAGCCAGACAGAACCAGAGTCGACCGTTGTAAACCGGGGGTACATGTGGAGCTGTCTCGGGATAGACGTGTCGTCATGCAAGACTGGAACATGTTGTGTCATTGCTCGATAGAAAGATTCCCACTGAGCCACGTAACCGAAGTGAAGTAATTCACTCTTGTGCTTCTTAGCACGAAGTAATCCTGTCTGTGCCGGCGTAAGTGTCAGACCGTCAATGTTGATGGTTTCCGGGACGACGTAAGTGCCATCCGGATTAACTGTCGACTGTTCCAAAACAACCTGCTCGACCTGAGCAGGTGTACGTAAGTTGCTCGTAGCAAACAGGACAGGAATAGACGCCGAGTACACGTAAACAAGCTGTCGTCCTTGAGGTAGAGTAACGTTAACAGGTTCACCACTCAACAGCGTCAAATCATCCGATGTCAAAACAAGACCGGTCTCCTCGTGTAACTCGCGAATAGCAGCGTCGACAAGCTCTTCGTTAGGTAAGACAGAGCCAGCAGGGAACCAAGTTCTACCAGAACGAGGCTCACGCTGAAACACCAACTTCAAATCCGACGATTTAGTTCCTCCGACGTGAATTACCAAAACCACGTAATGACCAGCTCCGAGAGAAGCCATCTCGACTCAAGCAAACAACTTCGAGCAGATCAACAAGCAACGAAAGCGTGCGTCGACCAAAGAGCTCCGAAACCAGTGTGGCGGTTAGCCTCTGAAAGCTAAACGCTAGCACAAATCTGTTCTAGTCTGTCTAGTTCTGTTGTTGCAAGATGGCAATTGATGTTGTCGAGAGGCAATTGATGAGAGATGTCTCACTGCTGTACTTAGGCAGTAGTTAGTGTAAGTGAACAAAGGAATTGTTAAACGGTTCTGTCACCTCCCTCTACTGCACTGGGCTTAAATAGGTTTCAGCCCAGACTAATCACGCCTGCAAGCTACGCTTACGTGTCAGGCGTTAGTGCTGCTCAACCGTCGTCATCCGCCTCGAGATGCGGCCTGCCTAGCATTGGGTTTCACGACGCGGCTCCTTCTGCATTGGAGAGCTCGCTCTGGCGCGTCATCTGGCTAGTTAGATTAATTATGCATGTCTGTACGTACCGGGAGGTACTGGTCGTACTGTAGCATCAGCACCATTACAATATTGCAGTAGCGACGTACCCACGAGTATACGTCCATCCTGTGGAAAAGCACGAATTGATATCCGTAACGAGTACCTGTACAATGTCCTGCAATGTACTGTTGCATGACTGTACTCGTCACATCGTCGACGACACCGGCAATATATGTTCTGAGTGGGGGATCGGCGAAATCGAGAGTCGAGGCCCGCCAAAGCTCCTCGCGGAGTCCGTGCAGCAGCCCCTACATAGTACGAACATTACTACCACTCCGTTGTCGACGTAGCATAGGGCATCGGACAGTACATCGATGGGCAATATCTTGGTCCTTGTCCAACGGCGCTACTATCTTGTCGAACACCGTCATTTATGGCGTAGTAGTGATAGCCCCGAAGAGGCAGTGTCTACGTCTTCGTCGTCGTGGGTGTTGGGTTAACGAGTTCGGGATTCGTGGATGGGTGTGCGAGTACTTCCCAGCAAGGAGGTGGAGCCTTCTAAGTGGTTGCAAAAGCCATCTTATTTCAAGGAACGAAGCGGGAGGCGAATCTGAGGAATAAAACGACGGACATGGGCGAAGCGCCAATATCCCAAAACAGTCGGTATTTTGCTGCGGCCTCTCCCATCGGCAACGTCACTGCCGGTAAGACCTGGAGTTTTGTGCATGTATAACTCCACGTGCGGGCCGCGGGGTTTCAGATGTTATATGGGTATTATCGATCCGACTATCCTTTAAATTTAATGATATTGTGCTTTACAAATTTAATTTGAATTTAATGATATTGTGCCTTACAAATTTGATTTAAATTTTAATGATATATGATCTGTACAAATTTCATTTTATCGAAGGATTTCCCTTAAAAAATCCTAAAAACCCGTTGTTTCCTACGCATGGGTTCGAACATATCTAGACAGCCACCTTGTCCTTATGTCTTCAAAAGACAAATCCGGAGTCCAAGGCCGGCCTCCTTGGGTGGTGAACCAGGTCAGTAAGTTGATGACCGCATGCGGTGGCGAGACAACCACATACAAGCAATTTGTCAAGTGTGTGCGTTCTCCCTCGCCAGGGTGTTTAGTGTCTTGCCGGACGATAGCGTTTCGTTTTTTGAATCCAATGATAGTCTCGATTCTTTCATTTTTCCGGTTTAATACATGCACGCCACATATCGGAGGAAGAATCACGTGAGCGCTATCGAGGTGCGGACAAAATTGACTGCCAAGTTGAAGGAATCCATCGAAAAGGAAGCCGAGAACGAGAGACTTTGAGAACAAGGAACGTACGGTCAGCTGTGGAGAGTAAATCACAATTTTCTTCGTCCTCCTTCCCTCGTTGGCGACAAGATTGTGACGTGAGTTTCCCCACCACATCAATAGGACTCCTCTCTTGTCTCCTCCCGACTCCGTAGCATCCTCCCTCCCTTTTGTCCATGTACGCTTCCTTGCTCTGCGCCTTGCGCCTTCCTCGCCACTCCGTCTATGACACGAACGCGCTCGCGGTGTGCATGGCCCTTCAAATTTAAAAGGCACATGTATATGTGCCGACCGGCGCAGTTTAACTTGTCTCCCTATTCCTTGTCTGGGAAGATGGAGACTCCGTCGAGAACCTTTGGCTCCCCAAAAACGCCCGACGAAGTGGACGAGTTTGCCCCCCCCCCCCCCCCCCCGCCCCCCCCCCGTGGGCCCAAAGGCGTCGCACATGTAAGCCGACTTCCATGAAAAACTTATTGGCTTTTTGTTATGGGGTATGTAGCAATAACTCTTTTATTTTTTCGTCTTTTGATGTCAACACGGGTGACAACATGGAACACCTTGACAACACGGAGTACTTTGAATGTCCCACTGTTGTCGACGAAACAATCGCCACACCGAAAGTCCATGAGCGGTGCGCAAAATTACCCCTCCCAAATAAGATAAATTAATCACAGCACCGTAACGTTTTTGTCGCCCATACGCACTTGTGCTTCCGCTTCCACCGAACCGTCAAATGGCTATGAGGGCGCTCTTGCATTGCTGGTCGAATGCCGGTTTCCCTTGCTCACACGCCAACACCCCTTGCCGTGGAGCCTCCGCCAAATAGCCAGCCTCATGGACCGGAAGTTGCGCTTGTCGCCAAACCCGCTTTGCAGCTAAAGGACCTCCCGCAACACAAGCCCCTTGTCTCCCACGCCATGTCTCGCGCGCCAGCCGGCCGTGTTGCCCAAGATGCGTTACCCATCATCGCGCGAAGGATCCACGTTTGGAGTCGATAATGCATTGCCTTAACGTGGAAATCTATATGAAGGCTTGCAAGGCAAGGGAGGAGAGGGGAAGAGCCGCGAGAAAGGCAGCCAAAGAGGCAACCAAAGAGGCGGACGGCGGCGAAGATAAAGAAAACAACTGCGTTGGCAAGGTCGTGGTACCCACGACAAGGCAGTAGAAGCGTAAGGTTGTCGTGGTGGGAACACAAGTTAGAAAGGCCCGAGGTGTAGGCACTGGGGATTCGACGGCAGTCCAGCCCTTCAATAGTGGGCGTAACAGGAAAAAATCGCCTAGTAAGGATTTCTGATTGGTTTCCCTCATCCACCCCTCAATGTAAAACCGCGGTGTTCGGACTAGATGTTTCCAAAGGAATTTCTAGTTCATTGACCAGCTCCGCTGGATTTGTGAGCGCGTTTCGTTTGGGCACGGCAGCATTAGTAGCACCGCCATCCGGCACCCCAAAAAGGCGGTGAGTTAAAAATAGTATTTGGAATGGTAGTAATCGCCGGGAAAATGATGCCCGCCATCACGCATGCATCACATGTCCGCGATGTTGTGAGGCAATAGTGGGCAACGACGCGGCTATCGCTCGCTACAACGATGACGATAAACGGTGGCTACAACCCACTACGACGACGCGACAACCCGTAACATTTTGCTATCGCGGGTTTTGTACACCACGCTCTCCCTCATTCCCGATCCTCATTCCGTGCGTAGTTCTGAGGGTATGAGGAATGGTGGGGGCTACGTTGAAGAATGGATCCCACACGCATGAACCTCCCCAAACGAGTCCACGCATACGAAAATGGGACATACCGAGAATTACCCATTACCAATTGCATCACTATGACGCGCGGTCGCCCATGCGCATACATGAGACCAAAAGTCACCCATCCATATGAATGAGGTTATGGATCATAAGCTATGAAGACCTATTACCACACGGGGGAAGGGCTCCCCCCTGTGGCAATGAATCGACCCATGTGCATATGGAGGATTTGCTCACATGGCGTTCAACATATACATGGCGCCAACCGGCGGCACAACTGCGGCGGCCCCGGAGGAGGGAGCACTCGCATGGCCCGTCGGTACTCAACCTCACATCCTCGTGGTGGGCGCATGTAACCCTATAGCCGTGCCATGCTTGGCACGGTTGGGGGCTAGGCGGGGTGATTCCGGCAGTTGCAATCCGCGCGATATGCAATTGTCGGGAAACCTCGGTACGGAGGGCTTTTTTTAAGTATTTCTTGTACAACCAGCGCCAAGATCTCCCGTTCGGACAATCCGGTATTATTTTTCAAGGTCGGATAATTCATGAATACTTTCTTGCTCACGGAGCGGGACATGTGTCTCAAATGTTGTTTGGCGGCGAGGATGGTTCGGACTGGCCTACGGCGGAAGACGGGTATTGGAGTTGGCGGCGGAAAGCCGGGAAGTGGCACAAGGGAAGAGCGCTCGTTGGACATCTACTAGCCCTTTGGAAGTCCAGCCTCCCATAGATAGGGGCGAGGCCGTGAGGCACGAAACGAAGCACGCCGGGGGCGGGTCGCAGGCGGAGGAGCGGCACGGTCTAGCGGCAGGGGTCCTCAGGATCGGCCGCCGCCTAAAAAGCCCGGTACGGCGGGGTTCGGTTGAACATTTCCGTACCCAACATATTTTGAGAACGGCGCCTCGATCCCTATGTTCGACCAACCCTTCTCCTAGTCGGTACCCAATTATCGATAGGCTATCTTACGCAGTGTGCCTATGGTTATCGCGATGGCACACTGCTCGTACATACGGCCCCCTAACAACGCAAACCACCGGAGGGAGGTACGGACGGGTTCATCACGATCATAATTGTGCTAGACAACATGCGGCGAAGGACAGGGGCATGAAAGAACTATGGCACGGAGGCAGAAGCGCCGGCAAGACACCGTATGCGCCCATAGCCTTCTCTTCTTCCCAACCCCCGAAGGAGGAGGGGAGCCTAGGCTAGGAAGCGAGTTGGGACGGGAAGAGGAGCGCCTATCTCGGACGATGGTGTGCGTGAATTGAGACGGAACCGTCGACGATCTGAGCGAGGGTTTTTTTTCGCCTCCCTTTCCCCTCCAATTCCGGCACGACCGGAGTATAGATAAGGTAGGCCCGACTCGACAAGCGCAAGCTGACCAACGCCCTCGCATCGGCTAGAGCATGGTGCGTATCGTGGAGAGTAGGGACGATAGTTCATACTTGTTTGCAAAAAAAGTACATATAGAAGAAAAAGTCGAAATTGTTTACGGGTATAATTTGCACGGCGTTGTTAGTGTCAATGGAGAGGTTGGGACTAGCGGCTCACAACACAAACCCTAAGAATCGAAGAGACCTAATGGTCTGATCACGTGTCTGTGGCAATTAGCCTTCGGAAAGCTAACTCTAAGCACAAATATGTTATGTTGTTTTGTTTTGTCGCTACTCAATTACTAGGTGGAAGTGCAGATGCAGAGAGAGATGAGAAGATTTCTCAATGTTAGTACTTTAGTAGTATATTGTAATTGAGCAAAGGGAATTATTAAATGGTTTTGTCACCTCCCTCTATTGCAATATGCTTATATAGTCTTTTCCTCGTTAGCTTGTAATTGCTCTCGCTTGGCTTGCGTGTTAGGTGCCAGGGCTTTCCAACCGTCATCAACAGACTAGCGACGCGGCTCGTCCATTCTGGGGAATCACATTCTGCACTGGAAACCTCGCTTGGCGCGTCGTATGGCTAGTTAGATTAGGGGAGGTACTTGTAGAACAATACGCATCAAAACCCTCGCTAAACTGCAGTAGTGACGTACCCACGTTGTACGTCCTTCCGATGGACAAACATGAAGTGGAATTAGTATCGAGCACATGTACAATGTCATGCAATGTATTGTTCAAGGAATGTACTCGTCACATGTGTGTCCAAAGACAACAACCTTTAACTCGGTATTGTTGTGGGAACGGGGACATGGAAAAAGGGGGAGAACCAAGAGGGCAAGAGTGACAATAGGGTCACGGAATCCAAGGCACGGCAAAGGGGGAGCACCACAAGGTATTGTTGTATCGCTAAATCATTTGAATTTTTTACATTCACATAATGTGATGGCTTCGAACATTTTCGCTTCGGTTTTCTCCCGCCTTATGTCAAATATCTTACACTCCTCCACAAAAGTCTGGACAAGATTTCGCACCTGCGCAAGTAGAAAATGCAATCATGCGTCTATTTTATTGACAAATATCCTGAAATCCCAGGCAATGCTTTTGCGCGCAAAATGGAATGCACCGACAACTGCGAGGGGCGAGTTCGAACACTGCCGGGCATGTGTACTTGGGGTTATCGCGCCCGCACTCGTGCGGCACGCTCTTTCAAACAGTCGCCGTGCTTGGTAGACGAAAAAAGTAACGGGCGCACAACGCCGCAATATGAACGCTGATGCGACGGTCGCGCAAATATTATGCATAGGCGACGGAGGGGGGAGGTGTTGGGCAGGTCGCTGTGGGGGAAACGCAAGAAATCGCGTATGTAGACTTACCACCGATATGCGCAAAACCCAAGGGCAAGCCGCTTTCGGCAACAATGTTCAAGCGATCATAACTTCCTGATATGTGGTCAAAACTTTTTATAAAATGTACCGTTGGACGCGTCTTTTCAATGCGCGTCGAGCGCATCTACTTTGAAGTTCAAACTCTCACAAATTGATTTGTTACGAATTATTTAATTTTACAAACTATTCCGGCACCGCTGAGCCGCAGTGCCAAGCAACACCCATCGAAGTCGGCTCACCTCCTGAGACGATTTGTGCGGGGTTTGTCGATATATGTTTACCAATTCTTCATTCCTATTGACCTCCGAGCCCAATTCCCGACGCGTGCCACGCGTGGGGCGGGTGTGGTTGGCACAAGCACATACCCAAGCATTCCAAACACCACCGTCTGACCGTCAACGTGATGCGTCCCTAACGGCCAAGTTGGACCTCGCCCCTCCCCTAAGCCAATCGCCCTCGCATGTTTACAGCGTGCATTGTTTATCCAAACCTGCGTCATGTGCGTTTTTGCTCGCCTGCTTTCTAAAAAATCACCCGTGCCAGCGGCGTGAACTTCCGTGCTCTATTCACACACCCGCAAACCAAACCTCGCGCATGGAACACGGCACCCACGCCTCCAAACCCCCTCCAAAAACCCCCCAAAAATACGGTTATGTGGAACACAGAGAAGTATGCAGCTTGGTATGAGCGCTTGAGCAATGCCCAAGCGTGGCGCTCAGAATGACGTGTGTAGTTCAGACAATTTCTCGGGAGTTTATGGGCTTAATTCGACAAACTCCACCGACAACACCCGCTTTAAGCTGAGGTCTAACCACCCCGGATGGCGGCTTACTGCTTGCTTCTCGGCTCTCCTACAATTGGGTGGTACTCGGGTATCGTCGTGCTTGACGTGGTGAGAGGGGAGCGTGTTCTTTACTAGCTTATGCTAAACACAATGCATGTCCGGAATTTTGTGGAGGAGTGTAGATGGGGGTTTCTAATATGAATGTTGTAATCAACAATGATTACACATAAGCAGCGCCAAGACTCCGGAGGTAAATACTAAATACGGCACCGCCGATCATCGGCGAGTCGCTGACCTGCCCATAACATGGCTTGCGTGTCTTTTCCTCGCTAGCTTGTACATGCTCTCGCTTGGCTTGCGTGTTAGGTGCCAGGGCTTTCCAACCGTCATCAACAGACTAGCGACGCGGCTCGTCCAGTCTGGGGAATCACATTCTGCACTGGAAACCTCGCTTGGCGCGTCGTATGGCTAGTTAGATTAGGGGAGGTACTTGTAGAACAATACGCATCAAAACCCTCGCTAAACTGCAGTAGTGACGTACCCACGTTGTACGTCCTTCCGATGGACAAACATGAAGTGGAATTAGTATCGAGCACATGTACAATGTCATGCAATGTATTGTTCAAGGAATGTACTCGTCACATGTGTGTCCAAAGACAACAACCTTTAACTCGGTATCAAGAGTGACAATAGGGTCACGGAATCCAAGGCACGGCAAAGGGGGAGCACCACAAGGTATTGTTGTATCGCAAATCATTTGAATTTTTTAACGTTCACATAATGTGATGGCTTCGAACATTTTCGCTTCGGTTTTCTCCCGCCTTATCTCAAATATATTAGGATATGGGGTTTGGAATATGGGTTTTATTATCAACAGTGATTATAAATATGCAGCGCCAAGACTCCGGAGATAAATACGGCACCGCCATCAGCACCGCCGATCATCGGCGAGTCGCTGACCTGCCCATCACATGGCTTGCAGCAGGCAAATAATGCTGATGACGATGCGCGTCGTCCTCGAGTACTGGGCCCTACCACTCCCAACTACAGTGTTTTACTGTCGTCTCAGCCTACCACTGCGGGAGGGCGAGACGCAGACCCAACTCGCACATAGCGATAACTCGTTCTTAAGCCGATATTCACATTAGACATACGGTACACGGCTCGCGAGCCCTGTACCGCAAATATCAAAAATACAGGTATTCACATTACGGTACACGGCTCGCGAGCCGTGTACCGGCCAAATAGGAACACGGCTTGGGCAAATAGGAACACGGCTTGAGGCTCAAGCCGTGTTCCTATTTGCCCGAGCCGTGTACCGGGAGGAGGTAGACGGCTCTAGAAACTAGTACATTATACAGTATATCCCGTTCCTCGCGTCGCGCGGGGCTATTCCCCCCTGTAGCGGCAGTATAATCGCTACGCAGTATCCCACCACCAATAGCCCCGTCTAGCATCGCTAGCACAGTCCGCCCGTTATACCTCGGAGAAAATGTTCCGAAGAGGGGGGCGCGCAAGCCGGAAGCTGGCACTGGACAGAGGCGGATAAATAAGTTACATGAAAGTGGCTGGACTTCAAGGCGGAAGTTGCGGGTGTGATCTTTGAGGTACCCGCCCGCCTTGCCCACCTGCCCGACTTGACACAACCCGACTCGCGAACTTTTGTATATGACTCTACCCCACCCGCTTTAGGTTGCTGGCGAGTTCTTGGACGGTGAAGGGAACCCCCTTTCTACTTTGGTCGGGAGCAAGTGGTCAACAGGTGGTCGGGAGGGCGTGACGGTAGCGGAGGGCGCTTGGGATGCACTTGGCCGGGCAAGTTCCCGGTACCAATCCGGCCCGCAGGAACGGAGACTACCTTCGAGGAGCGCGGGATTAAAAAAAAACACGCTGCAGGACGGAGACGGCTCTAGTAGGAGGGAGTTCCGGCGAGTGGGCGCGTAGGCGATTTTCGCAAGCGTCTAATACAAAAATAGCGGTTGCTGTGAGGGGGTAGAGCTTGAGTGTACGCCACCGCAAAGACACAACAGGATCACCAAACTTAATAAGCTGTAAATAACTGTGTCGTTATACTTATGTTTGGGAAGCTGATGCAACACACACACACACACACACACACACACACACACACACACACACACACACGCGTGCGCGCACAGGCACACTTCTTCTACTTTTGCAGCTGCTGTTTTTCTTCATAAGTTTATGCTTCTACTTCAACATATGTTATAGTTGCTGTTGTTGTTGCTGTTATTGATGCACACAGAGACACACATACACACAACGAGAGAGAGAAAGAGAGAGTGTTACATGCACACACACACACACACACACACACACACGCAGAGACGCACACACACAGGCACACTTGTTTTACTTGTGTAGCTATCGTTTTTATTTACTATTTTATGCTTCTACTTCAACATCTGTTATTGCTGCTGCTATTGTTGCTGCTGTTGATGCACACAGGCACACATGCACACATGCGCGCGCGCGCACACACACACACACACACACACACAAATACACACACAGCGAGCGAGAGAAAGAGAGAGTTACATGCACACACACACACACACACACACCTTGAGAGAAAGAGAGAGAGCCACACACACACACACACACACACAGGCACACATGCACAAATACACACACAGCGAGAGAGAGAAAGCGAGAGAGGGTTCCATGCACACACACACACACAGCAGAGACGCACACACACAGGCACACTTGTTTTACTTGTGTAGCTATCGTTTTATTTACTATTTTATGCTTCTACTTCAACATCTATTATTGCTGCTGTTGCTGCTGTTGTTGATGCACACAGAGACATACATACACACCCGCGCGCACACACACACACATAAATTCACACAAAGAGAGAGAGATAGAGAGAGGGGCACACAAAGACATACACCCCCCCCCCAGCCACACACAAAAACACACACGCTATCGGGCTCTCGCAACAACGGTTGCCTGATGAGCTGGCAATACGTAGGCGCGCTCGTGCACGGGCAAACGACTGTTTCAAATGCACAGTTCGCGCAGAAAGAATGGTTACTTGTAAGTTGTTAAGCACGGCTAGACGGCAGTCTATTTCGGGTCCGACGGGTTACGCGGTTGTACGCCGGAAGACGCATCACGCATCCACTTATATATCTATGTGGGTCTGACCATATGACTTTACTATGTGTGCGGGAGAGTGCGTGCGCGTATATGTTGTGACCTTATGCGAGCGTGTGTGTGTGTGTGATCGCGTGTGTGACCGGGTGCGTTTGTATGCGTGCGTCTGTGTGTGTGTGTGGCCGTGCGTGTGTTACTTGCACCAGTACGCTGAGGTTGCGCTCCCGGCGGAGGGGTCCGTACCCACCACCACATCTGGCGCGGGCGGAACGGCATTCACGAGTGCCGCCAAGCCGAAAATCAAGGCCACGGCCCATACAAGGGTGACGCGCCTCGGATCCAGCATCGTGGAACGGGCGCGGGTGCGGTAAGGTGTTGGTGAGAGAGTGTGTGCTGGCGGGATGACTGCGCAGAAAAGGCCGTAGGATAATAAGCCCGATACAAAGCCCGTATGTACTGCGGTCCGAGCCGTGTACCGGCCTAATGTGAATATCAGAAAGCGCGAGGAACACGGCTCGTGTTTTTTTTGTCCCGCGAGCCGTGTACCGGCCGAGCCGTGTTCCTACGAGCCGTGTACTTTTTTCTAATGTGAATATCGGCTTTAATCGTTTTCTTGACCCGTTAAAAGTGTCTACTCTGGCCATGCAGTACTTACGCTCCAGTTTGTACTAGTCGCGTTCCTGCTAAGTCGCAAGACGGCGGGAAAAGGTTACGAAACTGCGAGGCAAAGGCTCGACGTGCAGCACACGCGTAGGCGGCTGGGACACTGCGTGACGGCGTATGTTAGGTATGTAGGTGACCGCGAGCACACTTCACTCGTCTGCCGCCCCCCCCCCCCCTCCCCTCCCACAAAACGAAACGGTCCAACAGCGGACGCCATGGCGTCACACGCTCGGAAGCGTACAGAAGCGCAGTTGTCGAAGAAACGGGAGGCGGAGGAAGCGGCGGCCACCGCGCGACTGTTGGGAGCAGCGGCGCAGCTGAAAGAGAGGGCAGAAAGTAGGTTGCGTTCAGCCCTGTGTGTGTGTGTGTGTGGTACCGGCTACAGGTTAAGCACAATAACGGAGTCGACTTACAAGAGGACTACCGTGCTCTGTGCGTGTGTGTGCGTGCCGTTGCAGCCGAGGGCGTGCTCGCGTTCCTTCGGAAACCGGTAGAGAGGCTGCGCCCAAACGAGCGATATCTTCAGAACACACTCAACAGCGTCAACTATGGTGAGCGTCTATTTTACTCGGCGCGTAGCGCACACTCACGTCGCGGCTAGGGCTAGGAGGGCCGGCAGCTGTCTCACGTTATGACGTGCCGCAGCAAATCGGAGAGCGGACGAAGCGGAGATGTGGGAGCGGTTGGAGATGGCGAGGGCAAGGGAACGGCGCGAGAGGCGCCAGCGCATCGAAGAGCAACAGCGTCGCAGGGGATACGGGGCGGTGGAAGACGCCGGAAGGAGTGAGAGCGATCCATCGGACAGCGGCAGTCGTCGTGACAAAGGAACGGAAGGTTTCAAGGAGGTTGAGGCACCGGGTGACACTGTGCAAGGTGGCGAGGACGAGTGCCAGATTGAAGAGTTTTTGTCACGCAAGCGGGCGAGGTATAGGCTGCATTCCCACTTTGGGTTACACACACACACACACACACACACAAGCGCGAGCACGATGTTACTCGAAGCAAGCCGCAGCGCTTATGTCGCCCTCTGACATAAGCACTGCACTAAGCGATGTTGTTTGTGGTTGCTTGGGTTTGGGTTGTCAGGGGAAGGGGGGCTGTTGGGTCGAGGGTGGAAGAGGCGGGGCCGTATCTGCCAGCAGGAGGCAAGGAAGCAGGTGGCTGTGAAGCAGAAGCTGCTGCGAAAGGGCGCCCACGCGGGCCTGATGCACCGTCGTGGGTGCGAGCGGGTGGGACCAGCGCGCCCAGCTCCTCGAGCCCCAGCAGTGACGATTCCCAGGGGGTGGAGAGCCCAAAGGGGAGGAGAAAGAAGAAAAGCAGCGAAGGGAGGGACAAGAAGAGGAAACGGGGGTCGTCGGTGAGGAAGCACAAGAGCAAAAAGGAGAAGAAGAAGCGGAGGAAGGGGGAGCGGTGATGACGGAAACCAAAGGCGGTGTGTAAATTCTCATTCAATACATATGATAGTTAAATGTTCTACGCACTCGAGCAGACTTAAAATATGGCCGCTGGATGATTCCTGAGTGCATGTGTGTGTGTGTGTGTGTGTGTGTGTGTGTGTGTGTGTGTGTGTGTGTGTGTGTGTGTGTGTGTGTGTATGTGTTGGATTTATTATTTGAAGGGGTTGGTGTTGTGCAGAGGGGCAGGTTGTGTCTTGTCTATGGCCGGTGCGGGACATGGAAGGTGGCGACGTTACTGTGAGGGGAGGGCGCTTCCGCAAAAAAGGCCGCCATGTGGCTTTGCTTCTGCCTGAGAGCAGCCAACCTGGCCTGCGCGTTCTGGAGCTCCGTCCGCATCCGCTGCTGAACCTCCTGCACCTGCCGATTGGCAGCTGCCTGCATCTCCCGGCACTGCTGCTCCTGGTACATTACCTGAGCCTGCAGCTGTTGACACTGCGCCTGCAGTCGCATTTCATCGCCCCGCGCCTGCTCCATCGCCTGTTCTGCCTGAGCCAGCCGCTCCTCGGCAAACGCGGCCCTCTGCTCTAGCACCCCCGCATGCAGTGTCACCTCCTCCACTGACGCTGACCTCCGCTGCACCTCCTCCTCCAGCGCAGCCTCCCTCGTCCCCCAAGCACTCACCCTTTCCTGCAGGTGCTTCATGTTCCCCTGCAGCGCCTCCCTCTCCTCCATCATGGAACTCGCCCTCTGGTTTGCAACCTCCAGCTCCTGTCGTGCGGCCTGCAGCTGCCTGTTTGACTCCGTCTGCGCATACAGCGCCGCCTGTAGCTGCTCCCTACACACCCCAAGCTCCCCCTCCACCGTCGTGCACTGTCGCGTCTTTTCCGTAATCGCCGCTCCGTGCTCCGCCACCTTCCTCTCCATCTCGCTCAGCTTCATCTTCACCTCGTGCTCCCGAGCGCGTAGGTCAGCCTCCTGCTGCCGCTGCTTAAATACTGTCTCCGAGTTTTTCGACTGCAGCTCGCTTATCTTACCCTTCAGCTCCTTCACTTGCCGCTCCTTCGCCTCGACGTCCTCGTTGGCCTCGCTTGACTTTCGCTGAGCGTCCCTCATCGCCGACTGTGCGCCGTGACACTGAACACCGTTGGAACCAAATGGCGCCATTTTGAATCAGATTCCTCTTCGAGGCAGCGGCAGCTAGGCGATCGACATCACAAGCATCTAAACGACAGTGGTCGGGTGTGCGCACCGTTCGCTTGAGCTCGGCGAGCTCGTGCTTCAGCGCCTCCACTTTGTTGCCTTCCTGTTCAAGCTGGTCGCTCACCGCCTGACAGTGGGCCCGTTCAGCCGACACCTGCTTCTGCAGTTTCTCTTTCGCCTCGGCCTCCTAGATCGCAGTAGATGACATAATATGTCCACATAAGCACGTATGCTTCTCCAATACAACTGACCATTTCGCAAAGGGGATTTGTAAAAATGAATTATTGCCTGCGAGGGAGGCACACGCACCTGCTGCGCCACCTCATCCGCATACTCGCGCTGCGACTGCAGCTTCTTCGCGTGCTTCTCCTTTTCGTGCTCATACTTCCTCTGCAGCGACTCCAGCTCCGCTGCCGCCGACGCCAGCCTCGACTCCAGCCGCTGCTTGATCGACTCCATCTCTGCTGCGATCCGCGAGTGCTGCTGCGCCGCCTGCCTCGCCGCCACCTTTTGCCCTTCCGCACACCCCTCCTCATGCGACTTTTCAATCTCCGCGTCTTTCTTCTGCAACGCCGCCTGGTGCTCCACCTCTGCCCTTTCCAGCTCATCCTGTTTCTCTCGTTGCATTCGTTCGACCGTGCTCTGCACCAGCTGCTCCGCCTCCTGCAGCTGAGACGCCAGCGCCCGCTCTCGCTCCTCGGCTTGCCGCTTAACACGCCCCGCCTCCCCCTCCAACCGCTCCTCCTCCTTTTGCCAACGCACCTCCGCGTCGCGCAGCTTAGCCGTCCACTCACTCCTCGTTCGCTCCATCTCTCCGCGGATCGCAGTGCATTCCAGCCGCGCCTGCTCCGCCGCCCCCGACAACCGGCTCTCTTTCTCGTCGCGCTCTTCCAGCTCCCGCCGGTGAACGGTCCGCTCAGACTCCAGTACAGTTGTTAGCTCCGAAAGACGTGCGTCAGCTGCCTCTGCCCTAGCTGCCACTTCCAGCACGCTCTTCGTGGCCGAGGCAAGCCAAGACGCCTGCGCTTCCGACTCGCAAAGCGACTCCGCCTGCTGAGCAGCCCCGGCAAAGCTTCTCGCAGCGGCAGCGACACTAGCGGAGGCCGACCTCGTGAAGAAGGCCACCAGCGGGCGCACTACCGACGCGTGCACTCGACCCAACTGAGCTAGCCGTGTCTTGGCTAGCCGTCGAGCAGCGACCGTCTCCTCATGAGCCCCCTCGACCGCGACTTTCCTATCCGCCACCTCTTGTGCAATCCGCTCCTGCGCCTGTTCCAGCTTTCCCTCCAGCTGCCGGACGTTTCCTTCCGCTGCCCCTCTCATCTCCGACAGCGTGCGCTTGAGGTCGCTGATTGTCGAGTCGTACTCCGCCCGGACGGCACCCATCTTTCCCGCCTGCCCCTCTTCCAGCCGCTGTATGTCCCGCGCGTACTGCCGTCGTAGCTCTCCAAGTTGGCCGTCGGCATCTTTCTCCGCCGCGAGTGTCGCCTTCAGGTGCTCCGCGCTCAACTCCCCTTTCGCCTGCTCCATCCTACTCTGCCACGCCTTCGCCTCCTCCTCCTTCAGCTGCGACATAGCCACGCTGTGCGTCTTCTCTAATTCAGAAATGTGCTCCTTGTGGGAGGCCCTCACGCTGAGCAACGTCTCTCGCAGCGTTTTCAGCTGCTCCTCGAAGTCCTTGGTCACCCGCTTCACTTCTTGCTGATGACTGTGCAACCCAACACATTGCCGTCAGTGCCCTGACCGCTCGTGCCGACATTGATATCCGCAGCGTCCGAAAATAAGAACTCACCTCTTTTCCAATTTCTTTATTTCCTCCTGCACCTGCTTCACCTCCCGATGCGCACTCTTGGCCGCCTTCTCGACCTCGCGCTCCCTGGCTTCCTCCTCCCCCTTGGCACGCTGCTCCGCCTCCTTGGCGCGCTGCGAAAGCGCACTACACCCCATCGCTCCCATCAATCTCCCATCCTAGCCCAACTCAAGAAAAAACAAATTACACCGCACCCGCATTGTCTGACCGAATGAAGTTATGATATCATGAAAGCGGTGCCTATCACCTTGTTTTCTTCTCCAGCTCCTGGATCGCCGTCTCCAGCTTTCCCACTTTCTGCTTGTGTGTCTCCTGCAGCTTCAGCTGCCGAACATTTGCCTGCTTCTCGGCTGACTGCGTCGCTTCCGCGACTGCCTTCTCACGCGCCCGCCTCTGCGTCTCCAGCTCCTTATCCTTCAGCTTCAGCTCCCGCTCAGCTCCCTTCGCGCGCTGCTCCATCTCGTGCACCCGTCGCCGCAACTCATCCCGCTGACTCCGCACTGCAAATATTTAAACACGCACCAGCAAACTCAAACCTGTGTCCACTCACTTCCCCGCACTCTACCGCACCCAGTCATTATCACCTTTACGTAAATACATAATCACATGCGCTCGCAACACGTGGGTACGCATTCTCTCTCTCTCTCCTTCTTCCCCCCCCCACCCCTCTCTCTCTCTCTCTCTCTCAACAAACACACACCGCATATACACACACTCACTAAGTACACACACCCATGCCCTCCCTCTCACCCACATCCACACAATATGGAAAGTATGGACGGTCTGAAGCCCCTGTTAAATGCGGTCAATATTCCTTGACCATTGTACGTACGTAACGCTGCCTCCTCCGTAGACTTGTCCAGCTCTTTCGTCAAGCGCTGAACATTCGCAGCATCCTTCCCAGCTGTCCTTGGCGCAGCCTGGCGCTGGGCGACCTTTAGCTGCCGGCAGTGCTCGTCCTGTAGCTCCTCAATTCGTCTCTGAAATGCCTCCTCCGCTGATCCAACACGCGCCAGCGCATCCTCCTGCATCTTCCGTGAGCGCCCCTTTGCCTCCTCCGCCACCGACACAGCATCTCTGGCCGCCTGCTGCCACCGACGGGAATCCTCACGTGCCTCCTCCAGCGCCGCTTTCAGCTCCTGTCAAAAGTATAATATCAGCACCAGGCCCGCTGGGACAAGCTTTCAAAAGCACCAGACCCTGTGACCACCAGCCTCACCTCCACATGCGCGGAGGAGTCTACATACCGCCTCTGTTTACTTCTGCTCCCAACCACATTGCTCCCCTTGCTTGCTGCCCCCTGCCCAGTTGCAGCACAATAACCAGTCACATCAAGAGAAGGATACATGCACGCCTGTGGTGCAGACTTCCTGTCTCGTGGATTGCGTGCCTGTCGATGATGGCAAAGCAGCAATTATGGACGTGTGTGGGTGGGCAGGGAATGTACCGAGGCGTGTGAATCATCATTAACAGTCTGAAGAGACCCAAAGGCGCCGCCTTCAGAGGGGCCACCTGCAGTAGCATATGACACTTGAGTTTCTGGCGTGCTCTGTGCAGGTCATGACCCTGTTGCACCCTCGCCGCTCTTCCCCGCAGCACCTTACCCGGAGACAGGTAAGCCACGTCGCTGCCCGCCACACTCTCCGCAGCGTCCGCTTCCAGCACCTTCTGCAGATCCTCCAACACCTCGGCGAATTTACGTGGGTCTCCGCTGGAGTATACATCAAGCGCACTACCGATTGACTCGTAGAGTCGCAGCGTGACGTGCCCAACGTCGGCGCCCTGTGTGCAGGTGCGGGCCGTGGTTCTTTGTAAGTATACTTCTTAGACAGAAGAGCACAACTGCCCAGTCGCAACCCTCGCCCCTTCCCAACACCATTGATATTATAAGGCGCTGCTGTGCATATCACACCTTCCTCCCGCCCATCGTCAAACTCAGTAATGCCTCGCTATTCGAGCTTTTCCTGTGTTATATCGAGACCCGGCTGACTTAGTTAAGGTGCCACCAAAGCTGAAGCGTACTCACTACTTTCGCTCCACACGGAGCCCCCTCCATACAGCACGCCCCTCACGTTCACTCGTTTCCGACCCTGCTCAAACAGGCTACGAGATAAGCGACTTCCACCGTGGGATTGCTGGAAGTAGGGCCGGCTACTCCACGGTGGAGTCGTAGGCTCCAGTCGATAATTGTAGGCGCCAATAGTCCCGCCACTTGTACGGGTATCAAAGATGTCGTCGCGACTTCCGGCAGTTTGTCCAAATAATGTCCAGCTCGCCGTTACATTATTGGCGGGTGATATGTTGCGCGTTGACCAATACCAATTGTATATGTACTTGTACATTGCGAAAAAATACTGCCTGATGCTACAGCGTGTAGAAATGTCAGCTGAAATCTCTCTACTGCATTCGCGTCCCTTATTGGTCATATTAGTAATATAGAGGTTTGAATTACAGGGCTAAATTACGAAGTAACCGGCGTTACCTCCGTTACATGCGTTACCTCCGACGCTACATCTCCCTAACGGTTCAAGCGCCCACGCGCGCACGGACAGTAAAATGTCCGCACCCTATATAACAGACCAGCAGCGATTGTGTGTCCACCTTATGCCTTTTGCGAGAGCTATCGCTCACGCAAACGGCATCGTGGCTCTTGCTAGCCACGCAAGGTGTTGATCACTTGAGTCTCCTGCACTACGCACGAAAACACACTCCTTCAGTCTAAATGGCAGACCGCCTGGTATTGCCTACTGACCTCTACGTTGCGCCCGGTGACGCGCCGGAACAGCGGCCAGACCAACTGCAATTGCTGACACAGATTGTTCAGCAGTTAGCAGCCCAGGTCGAAACTCTATCCGTCGCAACCGCGTCAACAAAACCAACTACTTCAGCCATCCCCACAACCGACTCCGACAGCGCTGCGGGTGGACGACTCGAGCTCGACGCTCTACCAGCTGACAGTAAAAACACCCCTCTAGAGTGCATCGACCCTAGAGAGTGGTCAGAATTCACGTCCCGTACGTTCGCGGACTGTCTACCCCCATCTGGCACAACAATCCCGTGTCTGTGGAACCCTCGACACGACGAGGCCGACAATTTTTTTACGGACAACGCGAGAATTTCTTCCCGCGACGAGTATCGACACCTGCTCTGCTATGGTGTATTTACGGCCGCCGCTAACGCGGCACTCGAAACTGCTATGGAAACGCTTCGCTCGGTCACCTCTACCCCCGACGAAACAACCTACGCCTACTCCCTCGTCGAGGCAGCGCTACGTACTAATCAAGCAGTGGCCTGAGCGGGGGCAGCGCGACTCACCTACATCAGACGCTTCAAGGCCAAGAAGATTCTCAACGGAGAGGAACGCGTCGAGGAGCGTCTCGTCTACACACGTTGCTTCGACACGGTCGCCTCCGACCGCGGAGGCAACGTCGTCGACGGACTCCTGGCAGCCCTGGAGGACAAACGACTCGAAGTCAGCATCACAGCAGCTGCAAAAGCGCAAGCAGCTGCCCAGTTCAAGGCCGACAAGCCTAGACCAGACAAACCGGACAGGCCGAACGATAAGCCGGACAAGCCGGACAAAACCAAGGCCAAGCTTAAGGACCGCACGAGCGGCCGCCCCCTCCCCCCTAACGACAAGGCACACAAGACGACCGAGGCCGACAAGGACGAATGACGGGGTGACCCGCCGCGCCGATTCATGCACACCAGATTCAAACTGCATGCGTCATCGCGTGCGGCGAAACTCGCAAGCCTGGAAAGATATCGGCGCAAGCGGACAAGTCTTACGGTGGATCCGGGAGGGCATTACTATTCCCTTCCTAAACAACCGACCCCCACCCCCATTCAACCAAGGCATCTCACTACTGGACTCTACCCCCGAGCAGCTCACCTTTGTCGAGGCCGAGCTCGCGCGCTTCGTGGAGACGGGAGCCTGGGAACGCACCACTTGCAGCAAGTACGTATCAAGACTCTTCTTAGTCGCCAAGCCCGGCAACAATCAGTGGCGATTTATCGTCGACCTACGACACCTGAACAGCTTTTGCGTCAGAAAGCGACTACGGATGGAGTCTTTGCTAGGCGTACGTCATCTGACTCGAAAGGGCGACTACATGTTCTCGTTCGACCTCAAAGACGGGTTCTACGCGCCGGGCATCGTACCAGAGCAGCGCGACTATCTTACAATAAACGTTCGCGGCCAGCTGTACCGACTAGCTGGACTCCCGATGGGCTGGTCGCTCAGCCCTTACCACTTCTGCGCTTTTACGGACACATTCGTACGACACCTCCGACAACCAAACCCCGGTGGGTTTACGACACAGCAAGGGAAGCCTACACAACCCGACAGCGACAGACCGAGCAAGCGTTTCCTCCGACACACGCGGTGGCGCGGAGCCAAAATCTTACCTTATGTGGACGACTTCCTCCTCTTCGCCGCCTCTCGTGCGCTCGCTCTAGCGCTCCGGCAGCGCGTCGACCGCCTCCTCACCAATCTCGGCCTTCTCCGCCACCCCTCCAAGGGTTTTTGGGAGCCGACGCAATACGGCCACCACCTGGGCATCGACATCGACACAGCTATAGGTTACTTCTTCGCCCCAGTGGAAAAGCTACAGAAGCTCGCAAGACAAGCTCGTCACCTATTGCAACGTGCAACACGAAACTGCACATGGCTACCTGTCAAGGAACTCCAGTCATTCGCGGGTCAGGCGCAGTACCTATCTTGCGATTCCAGCGGCAAGATTCTTCCTCCGCGAACTGCACTCCGTACTCGGCGACAAGTGGGGAGGCCGCGTCCGCCTCTCCCCGCAGCTCAGTCGAGATCTAACGTGGTGGACACAAGTACCCAGCCACGCCAACGGCAAGAACATACACCGGCCGGTCGAGTCAGCATACATCCAATGCGACAGTTCGGGGTATGGTTGGGGGGCAGTACTGAACGGCAGACTCGAAGCGCGCGGCTTATGGGAAATATAGGACGAAAAGCAGCACATTACCTGGAAGGAACTGAAGGCCGTCCGTCTGGCCGTCCTCAGCTTCTTGCCACACCAGGCGGGCCGCAACGTCCTCCTCCACGAAGACAACCAGGCGGTCTGCCACGCCCTGGCCGGCCTGACATCCAGCTCCCCGGAGATGATGACCGAACTACGCCGTTTGTGGTACCTGTTGGACACCAACAACATCCACATCAGGCCCATATACATGCGTTCTGCAGCAAACACGTGGGCAGACAAGCTCAGCCGCCACCTCGACAGCGACGACTGGCAACTCGACCCCTCTGTGTTCCACGAAATGGACACACACTTCGGCCCGCACACAATCGACCGGTTTGCGTCGGCTCTCAACACACTACTGCCCCGCTACAACGCGAACTGGCTAGACCCATCGTGCGAAGCCGTGGACGCCCTTCACCGCGCCGATGCGGAGTGAAAAGCAGAAAACAACTGGTGCAACCCGCCATGGACCCTGCTACCCGACCTCGCCCAGAAACTACAGCAAAGCGGCGCAGCGGCCACGGTGGTCGCCCCCCGTTGGCAAGGGAAAGCGTGGCATCAGGCCCTTACCGAATTGGCGTGCCACGAGACGGTCCTTCCGGCCCGAGCTCACTTGTTCCGTCCCGGGCGGCGGCACGGACGCGGTACAGTCGGCAAGCCGCATTGGCCCGTCACTGTATTCCGGATTCCCTCCCGGCGTGGTTGTACCTCCGCCGGGGCGCTGTCAGTGCTACCCTGACCTTGTTCAACACACGGCACATCTGGCCAGCAGTCTAAGCCTACCCCACCAGACCAGCAAAGGTCCGCTACAAGGTGGAGGTGGCATGCTGCAACAACCCCTGGGCCGCCTCGATGCGCCCCTACATGCAACGCCTACTGGGCACTGACAGCCTTGGAGCAAAAACGCTCGACTTACTGACCGCCGCTTGGGCGAAAAGCACGTCCGACACGTACGACAGCGCAATCAAGCCTTACTTCCAGTTCTGCGAGGAGCAAGACCTACCGCCGCTAGCCGCAACAACCGCTACCATGGCCCGCTACATCGCATGGATCGGAGAACGTGGCATCATTAAGGCTACTAGTCTACACTCTACAGCCTTACCTTTTAGCCGTGAACGGGCTTTTCAAAGACCACGGCGCAGAACCAGTCGCACAAGGCGAATTGGTCGCCAAGGTCCGGCGGGGTCTCGCAGCGTCCCAAGTTTCCCTCCAGCCCAGCCGCACACGCATGTACCTCCCAGCCCGGATTCTTGTATCATCGCTACGCCTGGCCAAGGACATCCGCACACAGCTGACAGACACGTGGACTCAGGCTCAAGCGGACCTCATTCTGCTGTTCAGAGCGTGTCTAGCGACGGTGCTCCTGGCCGCATTTTTTTGTCGAGGTGGAGCGGGAGTTGAGTGCCGGTCTGGAGACCTGTTGTGTACTCCAACCGGCGGAATCCTCCTATACCACGGAACGAGAAAAGGTCAACGGGGTACTTCCACGGAGCGAAAACTCCTATGTGAACTACCGGCCTCGGCTCACCCGGACATCGCGGAACTACTACAGTACTTCGACGCTGCCCGTACCAAGTTCTCCGCCGGGAAGATACCGGACAGACGCTGGGCCATTAGTCTACGCGAGCCTACGGCAAACTGGACTGCAGACACCCTGACAAATTGGCTGCAACGCGTACTTCGAGCAGTACACGAACAACCGCCGGACGGTTTCGCGTGGAGTTCGCACTCCCTTCGAAAAGGTGCAGCTACTGCTGCGTACAGTATCGGTACCCCAATGCACAAGATCAAGTTCTTCGGCGGTTGGGCGCGAGAGTCGGACGTAGTCCTCGACTACATCGACCCAACAGTGCTCCCGTGCCCGGGAGCTTGGCAACTCTTTGGGTGGATGACCCCTGGCGGGCCCCCACCCAACGTTACACGCCACTCGGCGACAGATGGCATAAGTGAGCCCCAACACAGCTTAAATGGTCATATTAGTAATATAGAGGTTTGAATTACATGGCTAAATTACGAAGTAACAGGCGTTACCTCCGCTACATGCGTTACCTCCGACGCTACATCTCCCTAACGGTTCAAGCGCCCACGCGCGCAAGGACAGTAAAATGTCCGCACCCTATATAACACACCAGCAGCGATTGTGTGTCCACCTTCTGCCTTTTGCGAGAGCTATCGCTCACGCAAACCCACCCACCCGATTCCCTCTCACATTGCGTGTAGGGTGGCCCAAGGGCCACCAAATCAAAATTCTGTAAGTGATCCACATCTTTGGCATAAGTGAGCCCCAACACAGCTTAAATTACATATCATAGCAGGACAATGGGAAAGTACAAGGATTACTTGCTCACAGATTACAATAACAGCCCATGGAAAGCCACACCATCATCAGGGAACGACCCTACCCGTATCTAAAATGAAACAATTCATGAAATAAAAGTGAGACGATGCAGACGATACGTCGCGCGGGAGTCTCTCGTGCTCTCAAGTGCTTTCTCTGCAAGGCATGTGCACAATGTAGTGCTTCACTTTGCCGTGTCTTAGATTCCGTGACCCTCTTGTCACGATGTCTTGCCCTCTTGGTCCACATGTTATTTCCAATTTTCCATGTCCTCGTGTCTACAATGCTATTTGTAATTTATGAAAGCAAAGACGATGCATATACATCAAGTCAAAAGTAGGGAAACGTAGAGATCCTTGTACTTGTCACAGGGAAGGGAGGCGAAGCAACCATAGCTAAGGGCCACAATGGCAACGGACATTCCATTTTCTAAGCATGTTCCGCAAATGCGGGAAAGGGTAGCCGTCGCGAGCCGTGGATAGATAGAAACATTTGCCGATGAAAATGGGTCTACCCTTAGACCGCAGCTCGCCTATGTACCGAAGTAATGCCCTTCGGAGGTATCGAACCCGGGATCTTCAGCACACTAGGCCACACACTTAAGCGACCGCGCGGGGCGGCATTATATACGGGCTTCGTGTCGGGCTTCGACGGCCTTCTCTGCGCAGCTATCGCGCCCGCACACACTCTCTCACCCACACCTACCCGCACCAACGCCCGTACCACGAGTCCACGATGATGAACATGAGGCGCAACACCACGCCTGTAGGGGCCGTGGCCTCGCTTTTCGGTTTGGCGGCACTTGCGAATGCCGTTCCGCCTATGCCATACATGGTGATGGCTACGATCCCCGCAGCCGAAAGTTGTGTGCAGGTAGCTGCGCTCGCTGGCGCCACCGTAGCGTAATGGTACATGAGAAGGCGCCGTGCGCGAGAGCCTTCGGAACATGCTAATGGGCGAACGCTACCTCATGGCGGCCATGAAGGACGCCGCCCCGCGGAAAGATAAATTGCAATTAAATCGAGGAGGGCGTCAGTGGTTGAGAGGCATCAAGGCATGGCGGCTGCGTGTACGAGACCGAGTACATCAGCATAGCTAACAAGAGGGCGGACGACGTAGACAACGCCATGTACAAGGAGTTCCGGGGCGGACTTTCCGAATCCCTTTCGAGTTGTACTAGCTAGGACATGGTGGAAGCCTCCTCCGACTGGGGCAGATTCCACGACGATAGGCCGGGCGCTTGAATAAATATAAAGGGGTGCTCAGCCCACACCTCTCACCCTAACTTAAGATCTTGACGTCGCGGAGGGCTTTGGCGTTTGGCTGCCATATGGATGGTATGAGGCTAGAGAGTAGCATCCCCCAGCATGTGCTTGTACAGTTTTTCACAAGTTTATTGCGTGGATGGTGGATAATCATTTCGATGAAAACGTCCACATGCCCAACGACACATCGGAGCTAGAAAGTGTGGAGATGGTGTACTCCTTGCTTGGGCTGCATGGCTGCGTGGGTAGTATATATGGACGGTGTGGGCGCCCGCTTGCGGCACAGCAGCGGCGGCCCCGGAGAGGGGTGCGCTCGCAGGCCCGTCGGCACCTACCTCTACCTCCACATGGTGGGCGCTTGTAACCTTGTAGCCGTGCCAGGCTTGGCACGGTAGGGGGCTAGACGAGGTACCGACAACTTCTCCATACACCCACCACCTCTACACCCTTCCCAACGACGCAAACACCTTCCTACCCCCCGACCAACACACATGCCACCCCACCCCCACCCCATTCGGCACACGCTGGATGGTCGACATCTACCTCGTCGCCAACCCCCTCGCACTCTCCGCCATGCCCTCACACGCAGCGATGGCCGCCCTCCACAACACACTCGAATCGATATACAACACACACATTCCCAACCCCACCATCACCATCCCACCTCCACACCTCTTCGAAACTTACTAACCCCACTCCGCATGCATCTACCATCTCCCCCCCAACCCCACTCACCCCATCACTTATCCCCTCCCGGGACGCACGAGACTAACATACTCCCCCGCCTGAGGAAAACTTGCTTGGAAATGGCAGGACTTCGTATACACAGACGGCTCCAAGAAGGGGGGCCCCTCCCCCCCCTTGGAGCAGCCGCCACCCACCCCGCCTCGGACACCCGCATCAAAATTCGGGTGACCTCCACCCCTCCCTCACACACCATCAATCGCGCGGAATTAGCGGGCATCGACATAGGCCTCCAACTAGGCCACACCCACCTCCTTACAGACAGTGCGTGCTCCCTCCGCCTCACACAAGGCTGCTTGAACTGCCCATGTGCATACCGCCATAACATCCACCACGATACACTCTTCTCCATCACACACACCCTCAAGACCCGTTGCGCCTCAAGCATCCGCACACACCTCGGCAAAATCAAAGCACACAACCACTCATTAGGCTATGACCTCGCTGACACCCTTGCTAACCAGGCCGCATGCGGACACCCACCCGACACCACTTACACCACAAGTTCAGACGTGTGAATAGGTCATTGGACCTAGCCATACACCCTCTTACCTTAAGCCCTAGGGGAGGCCGTACCCTACAGATACACCAACCTCAAAGTAAACGCACACGCATACCACACCAAACACACACACACACACACACACACACACACACACACACACACACACACACACACACACCTCTCACAAACCTCCAAGCACGGAGCCCTCCTCGCCCGCGCCGCGGAGGACGGCGCCGACCTCACATTCCACAAAAACCACCCAACACTCACCAACATCCAATTTACTCACAAGCAAGAATTCATGTGGGGCGGACACAGCACCCGCCTCCTCACCCACAACCCCACCCTGCGTTGCCCCATGTGTGGCCAATTCACCAGCAATGGCCACATGGCCGGTAACTGCCCCACCATGTATGGCCTAAGACATGACCGCCACAACAACGCGCTACAACCCCTCCCCTCCCTCATGGAACGCCACAACGGCGGACGATGGGAGACCATCACCGCAGACTTTGGTAACAAACCCATCAAATCGTTCGCATCCCCCACACCCGCCCACATTCCTCTCGATTGTCATCCCCCTCACCCCACCCACATGCCCACCCGCCTTGTTGCTACTGACGAAGGCCTCTCGCCCGACTCACTTACCTCGTGCCCTGCCATTCTCCCCACCGAGATTCTCCCCCCCGCGCTGCGACCCCCGGCACACAAACCCGACTTTATCCGCCTCCTCGAACCTCGGTACGTCGGTCACACGAACGGCCGCCGCCGATACTCCTCGATTAAAAAGATTCAAATCGGGGAATCGAAATACTACACGGACCACAACCACTCCCACACAACCCATTTGATTCGCGCAAAATACACCCCCCTCGCCAATGCCATCCGCCGGCACTGGCCAGGTACCGAAGTCGACATCCTTCCCATCGTCATGAGCCGCACGGGCACGCCGCACTCATCCACCATCACAAGTCTGACCTCTCTCCTCAGGCTCCGCACTGACCCTCTTGACAAACTCATCTCAAAAGCACGCCTCGATACATCACGCATCGTTGCACAACTCCATACGCACACAGTCCAATGGCTGCATCATCTCCTATTCATCTACTGCATCAAATCCCGCACGGCCGCACAACCACTCGCCGCGCCTCCACACACTGCACCTACGCACGCCCCTAACCCCACGACGCCACCACCCCCCATCGCGCCCTCCCCGGGGAGGAGTAAAACCCCCGAGCACCCTTTGGAGAGGTTGGACTTAGGTAGTTAACGGTCTAGCCCTTTCTTGTAAGTTTCATGTATGGCATTGTTGGGAGGGCCCAGAGACAACAACCGGCGCAAACGGTACTTGTTGTATACCGGCGCATACGGTACATGTTGTAAACAATTTCATTTCAATTTCATTTCATTTTATACCGGCAGCTGCGATCCGCGGGATCAGCAGCTTTCGGGAAGCCTTGTACGGAGGATTTTGAAAAAGCATGTTATCCGTACACCGGCACATGGATCTCTGTTAGCACTAGCATCCCGCTGCCTAGTACTTATGAAAAAGGTAGCTATTTGTCATCCTAGTTCTTAGTGCTATGCTATTAGCGGTACTATATTCCCTATTAGTGGCGGTCGGCCGGCCCTACCAGCGCCTTCGCCGGCCGCCATCGCTCTCCACTCACTTCTCTAGTCAATACAGCCGCCCCCCCTTGGGGCCGGCACGACCTCCGTGTAACTATCCGTTCCCAACTCTAACAAGTTATGGGCCCTCCACCAAGTTACACCACCGAAGAGCATGTGTAAAGCGCTCGGCGCCACGCTAGTCTTACCTACTCCCACGTAAAAATGAGTAGAGCGTGTGTAAAGCGCTCGGCGCCACGCTAGTAATGCATCGTCCAACCGACACCACGCTTCGCCTTCGAGCTGGTTGTCCACGACTGTCATACCATCTCCCACGTAAAAAGGAGAAGAGCGTGTGTAAAGCGCCCGGCGGCACGCTCGCCCCACCTAGGTTCCCGTCTTATCTAGCCTTCACCCTCCCGACGCTCTCGACCGGATCTGGTTTTAAAAAACCGACCCGCGAAAATCCGGCCCGTGCGTACTTTAATTAGTATTGTTATTGTTTTTTTCCGAGGCAACGCCGCAACGCTCACCTAGCTTAGCGAGGAGCTTAACTTTCCCCCGGCGAAAGGGGGGAGTCAACACGAGCGCACGTCTATGCTTTTGTGTGCCTACACGCTCCTAACGGCCTTGTTGGCTTTGCTTCTTCCTCGCCGGTCGCTCTCATGCGTCGGCTAATTCGCCCGGGGACAATTTTTCCCGCTACATGTCAGAATAGTACATTACACAGTACATTTGGATCCGCTTCTTATCGGTAACTCGCCGGTAGCGGCACGTTCTTGTGAGCGCATGTCGCTACACCTACCCGGCTTGAGACACACGATACAAGCACTACACCTTCGACCAAGATGACACCTTCCTCGACGCAAGCTAGGACGACGTCAAGACCTCGGCTAAGTTGAGGGGGGTGTTAGCACTAGCATCCAGTTGCCTAGTACTCATGAACAAGGTAGCTATTTGTCATCCTAGTACTTAGTGCTATGCTATTAGCGGTACTCTATCACCTATTAGTGGCGGTCGGCCGGCCCTACCAGCGCCTTCCCCGGCCGCCATCGCTCTCCACTCACTTCTCTAGTCACCACGACCTCCGTGTAACTATCCGTTCCTAACTCTAACACTCTCCCGCTCTGCCAGTCCGATATGTCTTTTCCGCGACTAAATACTCGCATATACTCTTCCGACGAAGGGACAGGGGCGGCGTTTGCGAAATGTTTTTTGGCGAAGAAGGGTACGGACGGATCAGCGGTGGGACGAGGGTGATGGGGCTGGCGGCGGACACATGGGAAGCAGCGCTAGGGCACGGCGCTCGCTAGCCGTCGCCAGCCTTGCGAGTTTTAAGTCTCACCTCGGGGCGAGGCTCGAAGCTACGCAGGACGGAGGTGGGTCGCAGCCGGAAGAGCGGCACGGTATGGCGGCGGAGGTCCTCAGGATCATCCGCCACCGGAAAAACCCGGTACGGGGGGTTTTGGGAAAATATTCCCGTACCCACCATCTTTTGAGGAACGGCGACTCGATCCTTGTGTTCTACCAACCCCTCCCCTAGTCGGTACCCGGTTATCGACAGGATGCCTCAGGCAGTGTGCCTAGGGTAATCGTAACGGCACACTGCTCGTAAAGGCGCCCCCCTAACAACGTAAACCACTGGGGGGGGGTACGGACGGCCGTTGCCTGATTAGATAGGTGATGGAAACAAACGGCAAAACGACAAGGGACATGAGAAAATCTGGTTCGGGGGCAGGAGAGCCATCCGGATATCGTATGCGGCCTAGTTATTTTCTCTTCCCATCCCCCGCAGGAGGAGAGAAGACTAAGCTAGGTGGCGAGCTGCGACGGGAGGAGCAATTAATATTTCGGACGGGGATGTGCAAGGATCGAGTAGGGACCTTCGACGACCTGAGCGAGGGTGGAATCGCATGCCTTCCCCCCCCAACTCTGACATGACCGAAGTCGCACATGAGCAAAGGTCAGGCAAGTCCGACTCGAGCATCACTAGCTGACCACCCTAGCTGATAAGCGTCCCAGCCGCGGCTAGAGCAGGCCGCGTATCGTGGAGAATAGCGACATTTTTATTTCATATTGTATGCAAAAAAATACATATAGAATCAGAAAATAATAAATACATGTTTGCGTATATGTTTTAGGCGGTATCGCTAGTGCCAATGGAGAGATTGGGATTAGTGGTTCACGGTCTAGCCCCTGTCAAATGAGTCTTATATAGGCACAACATGGCGGGCCCAGAGACAGCAACCGGTTTCACCCGGTACATGTTGTAAACAATTTCAATTTCAATTTGGGCGGTGTGCTCATCATTGGGACAATTGCCATGCCCCTAGTGTGCCGGCCTACAAAGGGAAAGAGAACTTTCCGATAGTTTCCTACAACGTCACATGCGAGCATGCCCGCCGTGCTATGTCAGCGCACGGCCATGTCACGGCCTCACTGGTGCTAGCAAAGACAAAAAACAATTGTTAGGACATACCTTGCCGTTCGAGCGGTGACATATGATATTATGTACTTGAACTTTACATATCAATGTACGACCACATGGGTGCTTCATTTACAGTTACACGTACAACATGTGTTCCATATATATTATGGCATGCTTACGCTCAAATTGGAAATCGAATTACAACAATACTAACAAACACGACCGATTGTTGTCTAACGGCCATCATCTGCGCAGTCATTTAGGACACTTAAGAGCAAAGGTTGGCCCGGGTACTCTTCGACCATGTGCACCTATCGACACACCTATCTTCATTGAGTGCCGACGTTCCTCGGAGGATAAAAACTGTAAGCAATCGCAGTAAGTGCCACCGTGCCCCCGTCTAGGCAGTAACAACAAAACTAATTTTGTAATCAAGAAGAGTACATCTAAAAAATAAATCCGCTTGTCAAAAAATTCAAATGAAACTGCTGCTCGACCTTCACGATGCACGGCCCACTCCCATCGAACCGGGGTGCCGACCGGCCTAGGTCGATCGGAGTACGAGAGGGATGGCGGGCCGGACAAATATTGTAGCTCCCGCATGACTTTGGTCTTGCCGAAGATAGGAGGGGAAGGTTGGCGAAAAAACTTCCTCACGTAGTCGCCCGTCGACCCCGCCGTCGCATCCCGTAAGCCCCGTCCCGAGGTCTTTGACGCTCCTTCCGTCGCGAATTTCTTGCTTGTCGAGGTCCCCCGTCACCTCGAGGGCATGTGGGGGGGACCGAGACAGAAAAAATAGCACTAATGCCGTCGCGCTGAAAGTTATCATGGCCATTACCCCTGCAATTTCGGTGCTGGTACCCGTGTACCTTTCTGGCAACTAATCAATGATCGCACCATGCATATCCGTGCATACATGTTCAATATAGAAGGTAACTAGCGCATACGTAGTTACAATCACAATCACGCTAAAGAAAGTCACATACACAACTAGCCCGCGGCATGGTGTCGGGACGAAAGAAACGAAGAGATGTAGCCTAGCGACGGGTCTATATCGACTGACTATACCAGTGTCTATTGTGCACTGCTTGTGTATATTCATGACATGTACTAAATACATCTAGAATAGCTTGAAATAGATGTCTGTAACTAGTAACAAGTCATTATCACTTACAATACTTCCCCATAGATAGCTACGGGATAAAGCGTTGCATTGGGCCCGCTCCTCCCAAAATTGCACTTCTGTGTCTTGTGAGTGCATATCATGGCAGTGGTTTGGCGAACATAAAAGGCCACCATTCGGTTTGTGGGTGGCAAGGTTCCCATTTCCACGTGGTCCTTGATTAAGTGCTACTTCATGTAGATATGCTTGGTCTTCTCGCTGACAAGTGCGTTTGGGGAGTAGGCGATCGCGTTTGGTTGTCCACCTAGATGGTGGTGGTCCCGCTGATTGACTCGTTGAAGATCTCCCCCATGAGTTGGCGGAGGTGGATGCTCTCCTTGGTTGCGTATGATGCTGAGTAGTACTTTGCCTTGCATGTAGACTGGGTGACGCATGTCTACTATTTAGACAAGGCTCGGTCGAGTGTAATAAAGTTGCATGATCGTGACTTGCGCGAATTGCTGCCATTCGCCCAATCGGCATCCTCGAAGCCTATAAGCTAGTGGTTGTGGTCCGCAGCCCCCCAACGCCATGCGCAGGTCGACAGTCCCTTGAAGGTAGCGTACGACCTTCTTCACTGCATGGAGGTCACTCTCCATGGGGCTCGCTTGAGCAGAGCCAAGAATGATCAAAACGGTAGACACATCTGGGCGCGTGCATACGGCCGCGTATGGCATGTTGCCCATGAGGCTGGGATAGACATCCTTAGCCACTCCAGTGAGAAGGGACAAGGCCGGACATGAAGCCGGGATCCATCGGAAGCGACGACGATTTGCAGTCCGTCATGTTGTGCTTGACCATGATACCCTTGACATATTTCGATTAGTCCATCGAAATGGTACGGGCATTCATGTCCCCCGTGATGTGCATGCCGAATAGGTTTGCAACATCTCACCCATGTCCTTGATTTTGAACATGGCCCCAAGCTGGGCTTTGAACGCAACCATCGAATCCAGAAATCGATAGTAGTCGAGACCCCGAAGCGGAGAATACTCTCTTGGAACATGACGTGCACATAGGTAGTGATGAGGCGCGTCACGGGGTTGTAGACGCAGTACCCTTCTGCGTTAGATGGGTAGCTCACAATGACGCCGCGAAAAGCATTCTCGCCCAGCTTGCGAAAGAGTTTGTCCGGAAGTTTTTCCAAGACTATGCATCCGAAGGCGCGAAACTTGGCTGCACATACCTCAGCCGATGTGAGGAGTGTGGGGGGAACGCCACCGGAGGGTCCAACTGCACGGCTATATGCGCGGTTGCCTAGGTAGACAAGCGTGCTGACCGCGCACGACCATTCGACCACATGGAGTTTGGCACATAGGTGTTGTGAATCATCGCGGACGCATTATCACTGATGATACGCCATGGGCGTTGCGCCTTCCGGAGCATGTGTTGAGCGAAGGAGCTTAGGTATTGGACACCAACATATAAGCGAGTGCACATCATGAGGTTGCATGAGCCTCGAACAACAAGTCAAAATCAGACTTCGGGACGGAGGCGAAGGCACCGGCCTCATAGTGAAACCGAGCATGCGGATGGCGGACCTCCGGAAGGATAGACTCAAATTCCGCACATGTGTCATCCTTGGATTACAATAATTTTACCCACATAACATTTGTGTGATGATCTATGACCATGAGGCAATAACATAAGCCGTGCGGGGAAGGCACAATGACGGCCTTCATATGTATGAAGACAGGTTCATGAGGGGACGAACTGGTTTAGACCAAATATATGAGTCGCGGTGCGCTGCACTGGCAATTTTCAACAAGAGTCGCAAGACACTTTTTTTACATAACTAGGCATGGTTGGCGACGTTGGGACACTATTGTCATGCTAAGCATGGGGCTCGCCATGTTCAAGTGACCAAAGCGGCGGTGGTACACAAGTGAGAGCCACGGACATGTCGGGTGGAGAAGTCCGCTCGCGTAGCGGCTGTTAGTAATAATGTAAAATATGCATATCTTTATTTAAGCTCTCATACACCGTGTGTGTGCGTATTGACCGACCACTGCCCCCCCCTTCCCGTCTCCGGCTTGGGCATAAATGCACCCTCTCCACACAAGGCGAGTGCGCTTTGTGTAGTTGACTGACCGATGTCCTCGAGCAGATGACTTGAGTGGTACTTATCGGGGTTAGAAGCATGCTAGTAGTGGCGTTTAAGCCGAAACATGGATTAAGTACTCTTTTTGAAACTGGCATTATAGGTGTTGTCTTCCGTGGGAGTGTCGTAGATCGCAGCTCGCATAAGAAAGTTGTCGCGTGTGAGTGACTTGAGGCGGGGGCCCATAACATGTAGAGCCGTGCATGCACGTTCGGTATGGAAAACAACTATCGCATACGTCGTTACAATCATACTCATGCAAATAAGGACAGTCACAACGACAAACAACGTGAGGCGTAGTATCGGGATGAAGGAAGTGAAGTGTTGTAGCCTAGCGACAGCTTTGCATCGACTTACAAGACCAATGTCGAATGTACAGTTGTGATTGGCCAAGACATGCACCAAGTAAATATAGAACAGCTTACAATAGCTGTCTGTAGCTAGTAACTAGTATGAAATTGAAATTGAAATTGTTCACAACATGTGCCGGCAAACTGGACCGATGATGTCTCTCGGGCCACTCTACTTCGCCATACATGACTTATCAGCAAGTTGGGCCCGGGTCTCTTCGACCAGGTACACCTATCGACACACCTAGCTTCACTGTGTGTCGACGTTCCTCGGGAGTAAAAAACTGTAAGCAACCGCAGTAATTGCCACAGTCCCCCCGCCTAAGCAGTAACAGCGTAATAATTTTGTAATCAAGAAAAACAGATCTAAAAATAAATCCACTTGTCGAGAAATGCAAAACTAAACTGCTGCTCGACCTTCACGATGCTCGGCCCGCTCCCACCGAACCGGGGTGCCGACCGGCCGAGGCCGGTCGGCGTTCGGGAGGGACGACGGGCCAGCCTTATCTAGCTCCCGCGTGACTTCGGTCTTGCCGAAGATAGGAGGGGAAAGGCTGGCAAAAAACTCCTCCTCGCGCGGTCGCTCGTCGATCCCGCCGCCCCATCCCGTAAGCCCCGCCAAGGTCGCCGCCGCATCCGCCGACGCGACGGTCCTCCTTGTCGAGGTCCCCCGTCACCTCGAGGGCAGGTGGGGGGGACCGAGACACATAGACATAGAAAAAATGGGCGCTCCTGCCTCCGCACCTGAATTTTCCCCGCTCATTTCCCCGGTTTTTTCTCTGTCTGGTACCCGGATACCTGTCAGGTAGTCCGGCCTGCGTCCGTACCCTCCCCCCCTTTGATGCGCGTCCACCTAGCAGACTTTGTTGAAACAAGGGCCTCCGCGCTCACCCGGGCCCCCCCGCAAGGGTCTCGTCTATCCGGTAGTGGGTATCGAGGAGGGGGGGGGGGGGGGGCAGGTCGCCGTAGCCGGATCCGTCGGGCCGCGGGTGCACGGAAATTAGTCAAAACCCTCCGTACGGGGTTTTCCGGCGGCGCCGACCCGGAGGGTCGTCGTCGCCAGATCTTGTCGCTCCGTCCTTTGCGACAGGCCTCCTTGCCGCCCAAGCCTACTCCTCCCCCCTCGGGAGATGTATCCTGTCGGCGTGGCGGCTCGCTAGTGAGCGCCCTACCCTAGTGCTGCTCCCCAACTAGCTCCGTAGCTCGACGCCGGGTACGGACATTATTTTAATTTTCCAAAAAAGCCCTCCGTACATGGCTTTCCGGCGGCGGCTGATCCAGAGGATCTCCGCCGCCTCACATAGCCGCTCCTCCGCCTGCGACCGGCCACCGGCATGTTCCAGGTCTTGCTCCCCCCCTGAGAAGTGTCGACCGGCACAGGGCTGGTCGGCGGCTAGCGAGCGCCCTTTCCTGGCGCTACTTCCCGGCTGGCCACCACCAGCTCCAACACCCACCCCCCACCGCAGATCCGGCCGTACCCTCCTCGCAATCAAACGCTCATGAAGTACAGGTCCCACCCCCTCGAGGTAGGACTGTCCTTAGTAGTATCTGTTCGCGAAAAAACATATCGGACGGGCCGAGCGGGAGATCTTGGCGCCGGTATCGCACAGAAATTATTTTATTCAAAAGCCCTCTATACATGGCTTTCCCAACAGCTGCTGATCCCGCGGATCGAGCTGTCGGCCCTCTTAGCCCCCTACCGTGCAAAGGCCTGGCACGGCTACGGGGTTTCCAGCGCCCACCACGGGGAGGTGAGGGGATGCCGACGGGCCTGCGAGCGCACCCCCCTCCGGGGCCGCCGCCGCTGCGTCGCCGGCGGGCGCCTGTAACTAGTAATTATTACCTACAAAAGAGGTACGGAAGGGACCATGCACCTAAATGAAATATTGGACGAGCCAAGTGGGATATTTTGGCGTTGAAGGTGAGTATATGGCCTTCCCGGCGGCATTTTATTGCGCGCATCGCAACTTTTGGCCCACCCCGCCTAACCCCCTACCGTGCCATGCATGTCACGGTAATAAGATTACGAGCGCCCACCACGAGGAGGTGGGGGCGAGTGCCGACGGGCCTGTGAGCGCACCATCCGAGTCTCCTGCCGCTATGCCGCCCGCGTGAGCCCTTGAAGTACAATGAAATCATTGAAACCCTATATGCTAAACAACCGTCCTCCGCGAAAAGTCATATTTCACTGGCAACGGACATAATAGCAAGAGTTTACAAAGTTTGAATGGCCGTCAATCCGTTCGCCACGTTATTTACACAACAAGTCACCCGTCGCTCATGGAAATGTGTCCCCGGGTCGTCGAGGTACGTGGTTATCTGTTTTTGCTCACGTGCGAGCGTGGCGAGAAAGCCACATGCACATGAATACATTAATATTTCCTTTTGCGTGTCGCCACTTTCATGCTGGCCGTGTGTAACAAGCTCGGCGGATACTTCTACGGTTGTTGAGGCATGTGGAGAGCACATAGCTAGATAGGTGTTTTTTTGGCATCGGAAGCCAAGAAATATTCACCGAGTTGTCAATGGACGGGCGCGTCGCATGCACTAGCACGGCTTTCTGGTCGCAAAACAACACCGCGATCTTATTTTGTAATCGCAGAAAATTTGGGACGCATCTTTAGACATGTCCATCCATTACCGTACGTGGTACTGCATGCTATTCGCACGACAAAATGCAGCTAACGTGGTGAATTTCGAGGCCATCGAGGCAGTGCATTTCTACGCGACGAGTATGCAAAGTGGGGTTGATATATAATGTCATACGTAATGCATGGACGGACTTGTTGTAAGTAATACCTTCTAGTTATGACTTGCAGATAGCTATTGTAAGCTATTCTAGATATGATGAGTACATGTCTAGGTCGGACATACCGATAACATGTTTGATTCGGTACAAAGTTGTCGCTAGGCTAAAGCTCTCTCAGTTCTATTGTCCCGACACCACGCCTCGGGCTGGTTGTCTCTGTGAATGTCCTATTTGCGTGACTGTGATTGCAACTACGTATGCGTTAGTTACCTTCCATATTGAACGTGTTTGCACAGTTCAACATGTTATGGGCCCCCGCCTCACGTCACTCACGCGCGACAACTTGGTTCGGCGAGCTGCGATCGCCACCTTTCCCGTAGAAGGCAAGTTTACATAGCAACATAGTACTTTCACCTTGTAGTCGGCGGTATCGCTAGTATAATCTGCGTTTTAAAAACCCAACACCACGCCACCCCACCTAATTCAGCCGCCCGAGGACGCCCGACAGGCACCCACACCGACGCACTCGTCGTATGTGGAGAGGGTGCATACAAGCCCAAGCCAGAGAAAGGGGGGGGGGGCGCACTGGCGGGTGAATGCGCATGCACATGGTGCACAAGAGCCATATCTTAACTTGCATATTATACCCACTATTATTAGCGAGTCAACCATCAGCGCGTCACTACACTTGCTCTGGTCGTGGCTGCAACCAAGGAGTGGTTCCGGATCCTTCCGAGCAAACATGCCATAATTTAAAACCCCGAAACTACCACGAAATGCGCACGAATAGCACGCGAGTGGTATTGAATCCACTGAGATTCGTGGGTTCGAACCCTACTTTTCTTAGCCGGATCCACTCCCTAGCTGCAAGTCGTGCCCCACACTGTGTGGAGGACACAGAAAAGGTACTTTGAGACGCCCCGGGGCATTAGGCCGAGGGGCCGCATGGCAACATGCCGTCTCTCTCAAATCGTTGTTAGGCACGAGTGCGGCTAGTGGCTCTTACCACTGCCTGTCGCTACCTGTTGGCGCTGCCGTTCACGATGGCACCAAAACCTCACGCAGCGGGTCACCATGCCGCCCCACCTGACAACGGTGAGGGTTACTCCTCCCGTATGAGCACTCAAGACTCTACACCCCCCCGGATGCACTCTCGCCCCTCCTCGACCAGATGCACTCTCGCCCCCCGTCACTCTCGCACTGTGTGGAGGACACAAAAAAGGTACTTTGAGACGCCCCGGGGCATTAGGCCGAGGGGCCGCAGGGCAACATGCCGTCTCTCTCAAATCGTTGTTAGGCACGAGTGCGGCTAATAGCTCTTACCACTGCATGTCGCTATCTGTTGGCGCTGCCGTTCACGATGGCACCAAAACCTCACGCAGCGGGTCACCCTGCCGCCCCACCTAACGACGGTGAGGGTTACTCCTCCCGTATGAGCACTCAAGACTCTACACCCCCCGGATGCACTCTCGCCCGCACTCTCGCCCGTCATGCGGGCCCTTATCAACCCCCGTTTGGACGCGCAAGCGACAGAGACAATTGCGCTGCGACACCGCGACACTTTGCGTGACGCACCCTCTGTCTAGGCACATCATCAAGCAGCTAAACTCCCAGCATCCCCACACAAGCCTTTCAACCCTCATGAGCCCCCACCAGCTCCGCACTTTCCTCTTGGCCAACCCTACTAGCAGCGCTCCCCTAGCGCTCCACCGCCTATGTACGGAGGCCCACAGTCCCACAATGGCTACCCCCACACCCTAGGTGGTCAGCCGCCCTTCCATGTTGGTCCACCAGCCTCCAACGCCCTTCGTGGGGGCCCTAGTGGACGCGGAGACCGCCGTCCCACCATCGATCCGGTGGTCATCGGGCGCGATGTTCACGAAGCCACCGGCTTCGACAAGGAGTCTCTAAATCGCTCCATGAAGATGACGGTTCCCACCATGGGACCAATCACCGACTTCAAGTCCCGGATGCTTAACTTCCTCATCTTTATGTTCGTGAAAGCTGCATATCTCATTCCACATCTCGCTATAAGGGAGTAAGGCGTTTGGCTCGATGAAGTTGCGCAAACCTACGCGTACGCCATGTTGTTGCACGCTACTAGCGACAACAAGCGCGCTGAGCAGGCCGTCAAGTGTGTCTCTGCCGCTCGCTTTGATTGCGCCACCGCCGCCTGGGACATTATGTGCGAACGTTTAGATATTCGCTCGTTCTCCCGCTCCCTTTCGCTGCTGGACAACCTCATGTTTCGCCAGCGCCCCGGCCAGTCGCTCACGGAGTACGTTCACTTCATGCGTCAGACCTTTGACGAGTACAACGAGCCCTGCGAGATGATAAATGGCTCCGCTGCCATCCACCGTCACAACCTCGGTCTACTGATGCTCCGTGGCATCTCAATCACCGGCCACTTCGGTCATGCCAAGCAATGCGTCATCAACGCGTTTGACACAAACTACTTTCTCCCCGCGGACGAGGTGATGGCCAACATCCTCCACCTGGCAGAGAACATGGACGAGGACGTCGCTACCCCGGGTCAACAAGCCCTGACGGCTCTGCCCCTCTCATCTGCGCCTTTGTCGATGTTGGTCGCGGTTCCAATCGCGGACGCGGGCACAACCCACGTGGCACTCGCGGTGGTCCCCAACAAGTGCAGCGCATGTGGCAGCTTAAACCACATCTTGTCCTCCGGCGCAGCCTCGGATGAGGCCCTTTTAAAGTGGACCCTCGCCAAACGGAAGATGATCGTCCAAAAGTATGGCACCGGCGGCGGCGGCTCCGCCTCTGCGCACGCAACCCTGCTGAGCGACGTCTGTTAATCCATGAACACACGGAATGGCATGAAGGGGGTAAGAACCGCCGCTTCCCGGAACGGACACGTACGCCTTATCCAAGTACCGCCAAAAGTCGGTACCCGATAGGAACATATTGTTATATGACTATATTGTCATATATTGCTATATTGATAGGAACATAGGAACATATGACGACCTGCCTATAAACGGGTTGTGGTCACTTTCTCTCGACGCCAGCCCGTCCATAGGCAGGTCATCATTGTGGCACCTTACTCCCTTTCTCCCCACAGCTGGCCCCCTTGTGGGGCCGGCTCGACTATCCCTTGTAACTAGCATGCTTCCTCTATCGAACTCTTATCCATGGTTCTACAACGTCCCCACCGACGACGCTGACGTCATGCCCACCCTCGAGGACTGTACAAATGAGTACGATGACACTGAGGTGTGTGTCCCCTTAATCTCTGTTGCGTTCTCATCTTCCCTCCCCCCCTTGGTCGTGACCTCTCGCAGTTTTGGGAAGTGGACTCCGCATGCTTATTCAACCTAACCGCGTTTCGAAGTGGTTTTGTTACGTTCGCCCCGCCCTCAGCTCCCTCTCTAGTGTGTGGGGTCGGTGTTGACATTAAGGGCAGTGGCTGAGTACGGATTTCCATTCGGTTGGCATATAGTCATACTAGTCACCGCACGATCCATGCATTGTACACCCCGACCTTTCCTCTCGCTATGCTCAGCATATTGGCCGCCTCCTCAATGTCTCCTGGATGCAGACGCATAACGGCTGTGAATTCCTTTTTCCTACTAACTATGGATTTGGCTTGCTCATGGTGCCCACAAGAATGGGTGTGCTAGAGCCGTCCGGCAATGGCCTCTACCTCCTACCCCATCAACCTGAGCCGCCCCCAAGCCCCTCAGCGGAAGCGTCGCGTGACGCCGGTCCCCGTCTTGCTCTCACTGCCTAGTGCGACCCACTACTTTGGCACCGCCAGTTTGGACACCTTAATATGCAAAGCATGCATGCTCAGCACACCCACAATGTCCTCACTAGCCCAGCACTAGCCAACTCTAAAAAAATTGTTATTTCTTGCGATTCGTGCTTGCTCCACAAGGCCACTGCTACACCCCGCAATACCATCCCGTCCCCTGCTGAACTTGTCCTATGACCTATGGGGTCCAGTGAATGTCCGCCCCTCCTCACATTGTCTCCGCTAGTGCCTGCTCGTCATCGACCACCACACACACTATATGTAGGTGCGGTTCCTTAAGTCAAACGACGACACATGCTCTGAACTGGAAACCATTTTGCTAGAAGTCATCCACTTGCATGAACGCCATCACTCCCAATCAAGCGACTTGGCCCTTATCCTTAAATTTGACTCGGACTTTGTCTGTGAGGCTATTGCGACCCGCCATATGTGTGCGCGCGTGGGCGTTGGCGTTCAATTCTCTGCCCCCTATGCACATCACATGCTCGGCAAAGCCGAACGCCCTTGGCGCACTATCAGAGACAACGCATTTGCGATGCTCCAAAGCATGGCGGGTTCCAATTCCATGTGGTCGTGCGTTGTTAGCACCGTTGTGTACTTGCGTAACCGTACCTACAACCGCTCGGTCGGCCTCACCGGTGGCGTCCCTCTCACTCTTCTTACGTCGTCGGCGCCAGACGCCTCCAAGTTCCGCGTATTCGGATGCACCGTTTTCGCCAAGGTACCCGACAAGTTACGTTGGAAACTCAGCGAGAAAGCGTTTTGTGGTGTCATGGTCGGCTACCCGCATGACGCCCCAAGGTACCGAGTCTACAGCCCCGAGACTCACCGCATCACTACATCAGTCCATGTTGTCTTTCAAGAGGACACCCCGGGCTTCGGCGCGCGACTCTCCGGTGACTCGTTGATCGCATACGCTTCGGATACCAATGACGCTCAGGATACCTCGCCAACATCCCACCCCTCGACACCTTCCCATGCGAACCTTCCCCCCCCCACCCCCCCCCCCCCCCCCAATAGCCCCATGTAAGTCTCGTCTCATGTCACACTCCCTCCGCTACGGAGACCTTGTGGCCCACATGTCCGACTACCCGCCCACACTTGTCAAGGCGTGTTGTGACCTTGACCATAGCAAAGCGAAAGAGGACATTTTCGAGCAACCCTCCGTGCCGGACCTAATTGCTCGTCCACCCCACACCCCAGGCGGCGCCACACCGACCGCCGTTGCCCTCCTTTCCGTCCGGGAGTGCGTTGAGCCTAAGTCGTACCGGGCCGCTCTCTCAAGCGCCCATGCCCCAGATTGGTAAGCCGCCATGCAGCATGAGTACTCCTCTCTCATGGACAACGGCACTTGGGAACTCGTCGACCTTCCCCCCGACCGCGTGGTTGTAAACAACATGTGGACCTACAAGGTCAAATCCGACACCGTGGGCGATGTCTCTCGCTTCAAAGCACGGTTCGTCGCCAACGGTTGCAACCAACGCGATGGCCTCGACTATACGGAAACGTTCTCCCCCGTCATCCGCATGGCCGGCCTTCGCCTCTTCCTCGCCATCGCGGCCGCCCGCGTCCTTGAACTGTGTCAGCTCGACATCGACATTGCTTTCCTCTACGCCCCCATCAAGGAGGACGTGCACATCCGCCAGCCTTTCGGTTTCTCTGATGGCATGTCTAAAGTGTGTCACCGCAAACGCTGCCCATGCGGACGGAACAGTCCCCTCGCGATTTCAACATGCTCCTTCGTACATGGCTTGTCGACCATAAGGTGGCAACAATGCGTGTCATGTCTCTGCATCTACACCTTCCGCGACGGTCACGTCTTCGCCATTATCGCCTTTATGTGGACGACATTCCCGCAGCTTGCAATGATGCCTCATGGCTTACATCGTTCAAGGCTCAACTTGGTGCACGGTTTAAAATCAAGGACATGGGTGACCACTCTCAACTTTTTGGCATGCGCATCACCCGCGACCGCTCGGCACGCACCATTTCGCTGGATCAGTCCAAATACATGCGTGACATCCTTGCCAAGTAAATGACCGACTTTACGCCACGTCCCTCCCTATGGACCCCGGCTTCCTCGCCTACCTCGCGCACATGGCCTCACCTCCCCTTACCAGGGTGGCCAAGGACGTCTACCCCAGCCTCATGGGCAGTCTCTAGTACGCGGTCGTATGCACGCCCCCCGATGTTTCCACGGCGTTGAGCATCCTCGGCTCCGCCTAAGCATCCCCCATGGACGCTCACCTGCATGCCCTAAAGAAGGTACTCCGATACCTCCATGGCACCATCGACATGCGCCTGACGTTTGGGGGGGGGGGGCACGGACCAGAGTCTCCAAATGACAAGCTTTGGCGATGCTGATTGGGCAAACGACAGCAACACCCGCCAGTCGCGTTCGGGCTATCTCTTCACCCCCAGACGCAGGCCATCACCTACAAGTCCAAACAACACACTTGTGTGGCCCAATCCACTTGTGAAGCCGAGTATCCTTCTGCGGCTGGCGCCACCAAGGAGGGACTCCACCTCCGCCAACTTATGGGGGAGATCTTCAACGCCCCCGTCACCGAGACCACCACCATATGGGAGGACAGCCAAAGCGCCATCGCGCATTCCCAAAATGCCATGGTCAGCGAGCAGACTAAACACATCGGTCTTAAGTGGCACTTACTAAAGGACCACATGGAGCAGGGCACCATCAAGTTGAGGTACCTCCCCAATGACCAAATGGTGGTTAATATGTTCACAAAACCACTACCAGGACATGCACTGACAAGACACCGAAGCGCAATCCTAGGAAGAGCAGACCCAATTCAACGATTATAAAGATCGGACATACCGATAACCAGTTTGATTCGGTACATAGTTGTCGCTAGGCTACAACTCTCACGCTTTTGTTATCCCGACACCGCGCCTCGGGCTGGTTGTCTTTGTGACTGTCCTCGGGCTGTTTGTCTGCGTGAATATGATTGTGACTACATATGCGTTAGTTACCTTCCATACTGAACGTGTTTGTACTGTTCAACATGACTTAATGATCCCGGCAGAAAACAATATTGTTTATTGCATTGCTCTTAGGTAGCACTAATGAAGCCACACGAGTAACCGGCGAGTAGACAAAAATAACCAACCGGAGAAAATAGTCCATTTAGCCGGAGGCATCCGCACACACCTAGGGAAACAAGTAAGGGAGATGTCTTCTAAGGTTAGCGACCTCGCAAACGCACTCGCTAACCAAGTCGCGGACGGCAACCCACCGGACACGGAATACACCATACGGATTGAAGTAAGTTAAGGCATGTAGACCTTGCATACACACTCGTCCCTCAACCATAGTGCTACCACACACCGTACCGCTATACTAGTCTCAAACCCGCCGCCCGCGAATATAGCATTTAACGAACCAACACACCGCTGGATGACTAGTTGAAACCCCCGAGAATGGGGCCCTCCTCGCCCGCGCCACAAAGGACGGGGTAAACTTCTCGTATCACGGCAAACACATTTCACTCACCAATATCCATTTCACACATAGAACATTGGGGGTACATAACTCTAGACTCATGACACATGGCATTCCACCCTCTCATGTCCCATGTGTAGTCAATTCACTAGCAACGGTCATGGCATGCAACTGCCCCAATATATCCGGCCTCCGACATGATAGACATAGTAGTGCCCTCCAACTCTTCCTCTCACTCTTCTGGTGAATTAACGGAGGTCGATGGGAAACCATCTCCGCGGAATTCGGTAATAAATCCATTTAGACTTTCGCTCCCTATTGAAGATGGGTCATTACACGTAAGGTCGTGCCGGCCCCACACGGCGGCCGGATGTGTAGAGTGAAGAAGTGTGAGGAGAGAGATGGCGGCCGGCGAAGGCACCGGTATGCGCGGCCGACCGCCACTAACCCGGAAATAGAGTACCGCTAGTAATATAACACTAAGCACTAAGATGACGGATAGATGGATTGTATATATGCACAAGGTAACGGGATGCTAGTGCTACCCCCCCCCCCCCCCCCCCCCCCCCCCCCCCCCCCCCCAAGGTAGCCGAGGTCTAGTACTCGTCCTAGCTTGTCTCGAGGAAGTCGTCATCTTGGTACTAGGTGTTGTGATGGTAGCGGTTGTCTCATGCCGGGTAGTTGTCACTGCAAATGCTCACATGAACGTGATGCTATCGGCAAGTTCCCGAAAGAAAGGGTTCAAAATGTACTGCGAAATGTAATGTTTTGACATTAAACGGGAAAACTGTCCGCGGGCGAATTGGCCGACGCATGAGAGCGACCGGCGAGGGAGGAGTAAAGCCAACACGGTTGTTAACAACGTGTAGGCGGGCAAAAGCATAGACGGGCGCTGCTCGCGTTGACTCCTTCCCTTCGCCTTGGGCAAGGTTAGATCCTCGCTATGTCCGGGGAGCGTTGCGGCGTTGCCTCGGGAAAAGCATTAATCAAGTTCGCTGGGCCCGAATTTTCGCGGGTCGGTTTAAGAACCCGATATAGTCGAGAGCATCCGGAGATTGAAGGCAGGGTGGGGCTGAAAGCTAGGTGGGGCGAGCGTGGCGCCGGGCGCTTTACACACACTCTTATCCCTTTTACGTGGGAGATGGTAGGACAGTCACATACAGCCAGCTCGCAGACGGAGCGTGGTGTCGGTTGGATGATGAGTTATCAACATGGCGCCGAGCGCTAAACACACGCTCTACTCTTCTTTACGTTGGGGTAGGTAGGACTAGCGTGGCGCCGAGCGCTTGACACACGTTCTTCTTTTGTGTAGCTTGGTGGAGGGCCCACAACATGTTATGGGAGAGATGAAAAAAAATAGTTACACGTCGGGTCGTGCCGGGCCGGGTGTGAAGACTAGAGAAGTGTGAGGAGAGAGGTAGCGGCCGGCAAAGGCACCGGCAGGGCCGACCGACCGCCACTAACACGGAAATAGAGTACCGCTAAGACCATAGCACTAAGATGACAAGTATCTGCCTTGCACATAAACACTAGGCAACGGGATGCTAGTGCTAACACCCCCCTCCCCCCCCCGAACATAACACCAAATGACAACAACTCACCCCCCTGACCCGCATGCTCACCTGCATGGTCGACACCGACTCCCTCACCTCTTGCCCAACTATCCCCCCGGAGAACTTTTTCTTGTTTTTGCAGCGACCCCCAACACTTAAACCGGACTTCATTCGCCTACTAGAACCCCGATTTGATGAACAAACCAACGCACGACGCCGCTACTTCTCAATTCAAAAAGATTCAAATTCGCTAATGGAACTAAATCACTGATAAAAACATGTCCCATACATATCGCAAAATTTATACGTACCAAGTACACGCCCCTAGCCAACGCCCTCCGACACCAGTGGCCCGGCACCGAAGTTCAAATCCTCCCCATGGTCACGAGTCGCACCGAAACCCCGCACTCATCTACGATAAATAGTGTCACATTTGCCCATAACCCTACGCACCCCCCCCCCCCCCCCCCCCCCCCCCCCCTTTGGATTTAGTAATCGCAAAATCACGTCTCGAAACCACACGTATCATGTCCCGTCTCCACATCCACTCGGCTCACCACCTTCTCCTTATATCACACATAAATCATCAAATACGCCAAACACTCTTCTCGACCAAACACCAACACACATGCACCTGCCCTATAGAAACACCGCTCACACAATTAATGCACATCGTCTCCCAGGGAGGGGGGGTTAAATCACCCCAACATGATTTGGAGGGGACGGAGTAGGCGACTACGGTCGAGCCCTTGCTAGTAACTTAGATGGCTTAGTTGGGAGGGCCCAGAGACAACAACCGGTGGCATTTGGTACATGTTGGCGTGTGACGGCCCAAGATGAACCCCACCTTCTACACTTGGTTATATATGTTACAATCACTTGTGGACGCACAAATTTTAATGTTCCGGTTGGTGGTGCCCCGATTATGCTCCATGGTAGCTCCACAACGGGTGCTTGGCAATGCTAATCGTGACACGGGTTTACGCACCCCCTTACGAGCAGGCACGCCTTGAGCTCAATATGTTTGTTACTACTACCCTTTCGGTGTAAGTCGTTCCTTGGGGATGGGGGGCATTTGGCTCCTCTTGCTCTGAAACTCGTCGATTTGCTAGTCGGCGGTTTTGATGGCAACTCACCGTATACTAGGGATGAGGCTTCTTCATCTCGTAGTAGTTTGGGCTGGGAGCCTTATGCTCGCTTGGAGGAACTCGTTCGTCGGCCTACCTGAGCTTCTTCCGCCATTTCTTGGGTGATGTATAATAATGTGTCAAGGTAATTCAAGCCACTCGTTTTGGTTGTCCTTCATACTTGATGTCACGCTTGGTTATTCTTATCTTCGTGTGGCGTGCATGGTGGCTGTGTTGACACCGTTGCTTGCTTCCTTGCTCTACGGGCTTAATTCTTTCCTTCTTTCTTCCCGTCTTTTTATTTGTGGTGTTCGATATAATACTTTCTTGTAATCATAGTACACAGTCGGTGTTGTACCAAAAAAAAAGGTGGGATGTCCCTGCCGCTTAGAGCAATCTGTCACATTGGCGTCGAGGAGACGGTTGCCGTGTATGATGTCTTCCAAAAGCAAGGCCGGGAAGGCGGGGACAACGAAAAGGGTTACTCCCTTGCGAGTCACTAACTTAGGATCTCAAAAAACAAGAAGCACTGTAGGAACGTGGGCAAGGAAAAAGGGGGGGAGCCAAGAGGGCAACAATGACTAGGGAAGAATGGAATTCAAGGCACGGCAAAGGGAAGCACTACATTTCGCACAAATATAGCAGATGAAACATACGAGAACACGAGAAACACAATGAGCTGCTATTAATTCTGCACAACTGATGGGGGTGGAATAGATCGTCAGTGAAAAATATTAATCAAGAGTACCTGTGCATTGATGAGCAATACAATATATATCAGATGTGGCGGCTGAGATATTGGGCCTCCCCGCAGCTAGCCTACCCCGCAACACTCGCTCCGAGATGTCTCTTCCCATACGTTTCGGAGGCACGGGGGTGGGGGACTTGGTTGCCTTGTCGGATGCGGCCCATGTCGGAGCGGCCGGTTTGGCAGTGGGCTCATCTATCTGTTTCCTTACAACACAAGATGCTCGCGTGCGCGGGGACTCCCAAGACGAAGTTCCGATGGAGCCGACCATGTATGGACGGCTAGCGACTGCTATGACCAAAGCAGTGTCCCGAAGGCACGGTACACCGGACGGAGACGACGGCGACAACGCACCCATGTGGTCGTTAGAACTCGCTTCGTCGTGGGCGCGCTTAGATGCTGCGTGCGGTTCTCACGCTCTCGCCGAGTCTGAACCCTTGATAACCACAGCCTTAGCGATGCTCCCCCCGCAACGTCCAACGGTGGCTCGCGCAGGCTGCGTAGCTGAAGCCCGATCAAACAACGAACAAATTTCTCGGTCCCTTGATGGCCTACCCTCGCTCGTACCCCTTTCTGCGTTTGCCACGGACATCTTTCCAAAGCTACAAGCCGACATCAGTGAGCGCGTCAACTTGCTTCGCTTCGCGAAGCTCGCTCCAACGTTTTCCATCCGCGCTCGGCCGGAGTCTAGGCGTTTTGTATCTCGTCTCGGCCACGGCGCCCTTGCGTTTTTGGCTTCGGACCCGCCTACTTCCGGGTTTTAGGGTTCCGGTCGCCTGGGCGAGCTCCGTGACAAGTTCCCTGAGCACTACGACGAAGTTTTCCGTGTCGCGGTCTGACGCATCTTCGGCCTACCCTCATCCCACATCCTCTCTACTCTACGCTCCCCCACTGCTTGTGCTTCTTGCCATCTCTCGGTTCAAGCAATGCGGGGTGCGTTCTCGTCGGCGGGTGTTGACATGTCGGACGATGCGTGGGCCAATGCTTTCGCGGACCATTTGGCTCGATGCGGCGGAGATGCTTCGGTCCACACCGCTCACTCTTGGTTAGTGACGGCCCTTGCGGAAATCATCTCCGAGGTTCGTGGCGCACTCGGGGTTGGCGTCGAGGTTCTCACAGATCCTACGATGTTAGTTCAACTCCCCAACGGCAACGACGGTCTCCCCGCGGATGTGGGTGTCTTGCACTATCACGGCATCCGAGGCTCAAAACTTGCCCTTGATGCCGTGGTTTCCGGTTTGTTCGGCGTTTCTAGCCCCCCGTCACCCGAAGTCGCTCTCCGCCGTGCTGAGAAGACCAAGTTCGAGAAGTACTCGGAGGGGGTGAGGAGTCGGCCCGACATCCGTTTCATTCCTTTTGCTGTCACGGGATTTGGTACTCTCGGCGGCCACGCCACGGCTTTCTTGACGGAGCTAGCCAAGCAAGCAGCCGCATCTAAAGGGATGCATGTGGGCAACTTGTTGGCCTCATGGCGTCGAAAGGTCTCTCTCGCCGTCCATGTTGCTCACGCGGACAACGTCTTGCTTGCGCGGTTTGTCCGCCGCTGCGGACGGCGTGGAGGCCGCTTCTTCCTCGGCCGGGATGCCTTCTCCTGCCACGGCGCTCTTCACCCGCACCATGGGCCGCAAGCGTCCCCGTGCTTCCTCGAGCGGTGCGTGAGGCGCCGCTTGTCGCCTCCACGTGTTGCATTCTCGGCGTGGCCTTGGAGTTTCCTTAGTTTAATATGCTAGGATTGTGCACAATGTAGTGCCTTCATTTTGCCGTGCTTTGGATTCCGTGATCCTCTTGTCACTCTTCCCCTTCTGTTTCCCCTCCCACTTTCCCTGTCCGTGCTCATCTTGTCCTTCGTGTAACCAATCTATCGAGTACAGTATATATGACGACCAGCTTATTATTTCATTTATTTTTTTGCAATGCGTATTGTACGGGTTAGTTCATGTGCAGCTTTTTCACAACTATTCTTGTAATTAATATTTATGGTGTATGCAGCTCAAATCTACTGGTGGAAATAATAGAGAGAATCAAGCATCGACATACTCCGGTACAGTAAAAGCTAGATTTCGTGTACAATGCGTGCTGATGCTTGCCTCGAATCGCAATCACGTAGTTGGTGTTCGGTAGTTCGTCGCTCGTCGCCAGTCTAAACTAAGGCCCGCCCGCATCCCTACTGTATCTGTATTGCATCGCGCCGCTCACGGGGCGATGATCAGTTGCGACGAACGCGGACAGCAAGCCAACCGCGCAGCGCGTCGCCTTTGTGGAGCCCATAGAGAGAAAGTATAGGCGATATATGCAGGCTTTTGGAATTCAGTGACAGAGGTAGGCTGAGCGTTACGTATTCGGACTGCGCTAGCTGCGGTCTCTGAGGTCTGTTGGCTGCTGAAGGGAGGAGGAGAACGGCCCGCGGCCCGACGGGGCGCGGCCTCCCCTTAGCCCCGCTACGAGCAGTTGCTCTCACCATAGCAACGATGGCCCGCCCCGTTTTTGCACGTGGGATGAAACGGCATGGATCATCGGGCGCCTCTGTAACATTCGCAGCTATTATGTGCTTGGCCACTCTTTTCAGCGGAGCCGATGGTGCGCCCCGCATGCTCCCTCCCCACTCACACACTGCTTTTAACTACTGTCCGCCGTCTGTGCACCCTGCACCGCTGCCCTATGGGCAATGAGCCCCCGTCCGCCCAAGCAGTCGAACTCGACCCAATATCGGCCTTATTTTTCTATGCATCCCGTAATTCAAGCCTCCAGACACCCTCTCCTCCCTCTGAACCCACGGCCGCCGGGGCTCCGAAGCAACAGCGCTCTACGGCTCTACCCCTCACATCACTATTTTTGTTTCTCACAGCGCATAAAGTACACTACTCTTATTCGCTGTGACGCTCAGCTCACATGCCGCATAGCTCGCCCGACTTCAGCTAAGGCGGCTTCGTTCCCATACTGGTATCTCTAAATCGCAGCGCGCAGGAAAGACGCAATCTGAATTTTTTGATAACAGATTCGCTTATGGGAGCTGAAGAGAGTCATTACTGTGGAGAGAGGGGCCGGGGGGTGGGGCGGGGGGTTGTAGCTGTGCTCGTCACCTCTGCTGGTGTTACTCGCACTCGTACGGTTTAGTGTCCCTATGTTGGGGCTGAGGAAGGAGGCGAGCGGGCTTAGGCGACAAATACACAGTTCGACAGGGAGCTGTGTGCGTGCGCGAAAGTAGCGCGTAGATGTGCCGAACGGCGCAAGGCGGGAAACGATGCCAGGGCTCGGTGTCGCTAGTTTTCTCCGGCTCCTTTACTTTTGTTTATTCCGTATTTTCGTTCGTGGTCGCTCGCTATGGAGTTATGTTTCTCTCGCCTGTGGTTGATGCGGGGCTGGGGCCGGCATTTTATCAGTGGGTGTCAGTCGTTGGAGCACGCACCGGCGATGAACGTGATGACGAGACTGAAAACCATTGAATATTCCCGACACCGCAGGCACGAGCTTTAAGTATGCCCCTCCCCTGGGCCCCTCTTCCGGCGGCACCGCCGTCATCCTCCTCGTGGACGACGTGGTGCCCTCCGGTAGCGTTATCTACTGCCGCTTCGGCGACGCCGCCCTGCCGGCGTCCTCTATGTTTTACGAGGGCAGCCAAACCGCGGTGACGTGCACAGCGCCGCCCGGGGAAGCGCTCACCAAGGTAGACGTGTCTCTTTCCCTCGACGGTGGCGATAGCTACACCTACGGAGGGGACTACTACTACCACGAGCCCCTGCAGCTGTACACCATCGCCCCGTCAGGTGCAAACCCTCCCGCCACCTGCATAGGCCCGTCTCCAGAAACGATCACAGTAATGGGTTGGATTTACAGGGGCAGGGGGAAATGTGTGTGTGTGTGTGTGTGTGTGTGTGTGTGTGTGTGATATAGGTTGATGACGTTTATTTCAGTTTGTGTATTTCTTTGTAAATTGTTAGTGTGGGGAAGAGAGTGATGTATGAGTGTGTATGAGCGAGTGTCGCGACCTGCCGTGAAACCACACCGAGTGATGTATTTGTGCGGTTTTTTGTGTGATTGTGAGTTTGTGTATTTGCGCTAGATATTGCGTGTGGGCGAGTGTGATACTGAATGTGTGTGTGAACGTGTGCGAGTAAGTGAGGGTGAGTGTCTGTGCAAGTGTACTAGTGAGTTGAAGTTGGTAAGAGAGCGAGTTTGTTTTGCGTGTGCGTGAATAAGATAGAGCGAGAGTGCGTGTGTTTGTGATAGCGAGCGTGTGGATTACATCACCATTTGTCTGCAAATGTGCGTGTGTGTGGATGAGGGAGGGTGAAAAGTGAGGGAGTGAGGGATGAGGGAGTGCGCACCCGCGCGCGCGGGGGCGCGTGTGTATGTAGATGTGTGTGTGCGTGCGTGCGTGTGTGTGTGTGTGTGTGTGTGTGTGTGTGTGTGTGTGTGTGTGTGTGTGTGTTTGGGGGGGAGGGTCGGTGGTATATCAACTGCATTCGTTACTGTTCAGTGTGGGCAATTTCGAAGAGTGTCATAGGGGAGAGCTACGATGGTATGTAGGGAAAGCGTAGCTGATTGGATGTGTAATGGATTGCAGGTGGCTACATGGGCGGCGGCACCAAGGTGGTGCTGTCCCTGCGCAACATGAACCCGCTGATGGACGGCTTTGACGCCTCCGCGGTGACGGTGCCCGCTACCTGCATGTTCGGTGACACCGAGGTGGCCGCGGAGTACTCGCCGCCCTCTACCGTCATGTGCGACAGCCCCGTCATGGAGCCAGGCAAGACGTCGCTCAGCGTGTCGCTGAACGGGCAGGACTACAGCGTCAACTCGGGCAGCTTCACCTTCATGTATGCCAACAACATCGTGGGGGACGCGCCCGTGAACGATCCCTCCTACACCAGCTGGTTTTTCCAGGTCCCTGTGGGGTTCTACGACTTCTACGATTTCTACGGCGACTTTTACGGGACTCAGCAGGTGGCGGCGGCACCCATGCCGTTTTACAACGAGGCGCAGCCCTTTTACTTTTACGAGACCTTTTACGAGCCCGCTCTCCCTCTGGCCGCAGGTCCCATCGTGGACCTGTGCCTCATCGCAAGCACGCCCATCGTGGGCCCCGTGCGCGGCGGCACGCAGGTCATCTTGAAGCTGGCGGGCACCGTGCCGGAGCACCACGAGGTGTTTTTCTGTAAGTTTGGCAATAAGGTGGTCGAGGCCGACTCATTTTTCTTCACCTCCGACACCTACTCCCCCGCCATCATGTGCACTGCGCCCCCCATGGACGGCGACCGCGAGGTGGTGATCCACTACTCCCTGAACGGCGTCGACTACTCCGAATCCGGCGCGCCCTTTGTTTACCACGAGCCCATCACCGTGCAGAGTGTCTCGCCCGCTACCACCACCTCCCCCGATCCCATCACCGCCACCGTCCGTCTCGGCTCCCCCTTCCCCTTCAACGAGGTCATCCCCGACGAGGCGCTCGTCTCCAAGTCAGCCACTTGCCGCGTGGGAGACCTCGTTGTGCCCGGCGAGTACTTCTCCCCCGACTCCCTGCGCCCCTACCCGCGCGTTGTGTGCGTGCTCCGCGGCGACCAGTGGGGCAAATTCCCGGTGCGCGTGTCGCTGGATGGGCAGGAATACGCCAAGAGCAAGGGCTACTTTGAGTGGGTGAACCCTTATGCGGTGTCGCACGACCCCAGCGCGCCCGTAACCGAGGAGTTGGACGTATCGGACGGGTTTTACGGCTTTTACCAGATTTACGACACCTTTTATTTCTACGACCGGTTCTACGACTGGGCACCCACTACCCACTGGCCCTCCGCCGGCAACCTGCCCACCGTGTTTCACGTGCTTCCCTTTGAGAGCGTGTACTGTCTCGCTTACGAGGTCGGGTTTGCCGCGGACACGAGCCTGTCGAGCCTCGTCATCCAGAACCCACAGGGCGGGCAGGACGAGAAGGATCTCAAGCCGGACTTCTCCCCCGACCACCTCCACTACCGCGCGCACTCCTACTCCATCAATGATGACGTCATGTTGAGCGCCTACCCGGCGCACCCTGAGGCCACTGTGATGGTGAACGGCGAGGTGGTGACCGGCCCCACCATCCTCAGCCTCGCCATCGGCGACAACCTCATCTGCATCGAGACAGTGGCTGCTAACACGGTTACCCGTCGCAGCGTGACCATCATCCACGAGCTGGAGGCGGACACACGCCTTATGGACATCTTCTTCGCCGCCGCGCTGGTGAGCGACGAGCTGCCGATGGGCGAGCTCGTCCCTCGCTTTCACCCGAAGACGTACGTTTACAATCTCTACATCTTCAAGGAGCTGCGCGTCGATTTCCAGGTGCTCGCCATCCCCTCCGACCCCGACGCCACCGTCATGGTCAACGGAGAACTGGTGAACTACCGTGAGTACACCGCCAAGATGCTGCTGGCTATCGGCGACAACGTGCTCGACATCAGCGTCACCTCCCCCCATGGCCCCACCGCCTACTACACCATCTACGTCTACGTAGACCCCGCTGGCGCAGACAACACCGACCTTTACGCCCTCGCGACAGAGCATCCGCTGTCGGCCCCTATCCAGCCATTTTTCGCCTTCCCTCCAAATGGGCTGTACGACTACTGGATGCAGGTTCCCTCCACCTTCACGACTGTTGAGGCGGACATCGTGCCCATCGGCTCGTTGTGCACATTTTCTTCCACGTGCGGCGAGTTCTGCGTCCGGCTGTGCGCGAAGAACGACAACCCGCTCAAGCAGATCGTCGTTCAGGCACCATCGAGCCTGAGCTTTGGCCCCAACCGTGTGCAGTACGTGATCACGAGCGAGGACCTGCTGAACGTGGCCACCTACACGGTGCACATCTACGTGCCCGATAACACGCTGGACAAGCTCAACTTCACCGATGTCGCCGGCAACGAGGTCCCCTTCTACCACACCGACATCAACATGAACATCACGGACGGCTTCAACTACGAGATCTACACCTCGTACGTTGCTGAGTACACCTATAACCTGGACTTCGCGGTCGCCATCGCGCAGGTTGCGGACGACATCGGCGCCTTCCCCAGCGAGCAGTCTACGCTGCAGATCAGCCGCGACGGCACCTTCAACAACACAGGCGGCTACGAGGATTGGAACTCCACAGTCCCGTACATCACGCCCCTCGACCCCTCCGGCGACGAGGTCTTTTTCTTCCTCAGGTTTAGGGTGACGCCCCCCGCGGTGGGTAACTTCAACGTCACTTCCATCGTGTACGAGGTCAAGGTGCTGCGCGTAAGTAGCGCGGACCTGCTGGTGGGTGACGTGCACGCTAACCTTGAGGATTTCCCCGTGGCTTACAACCAGCCGGTGTACCTGGAGGAGGAGGAGACGAGCAGCGGGTACAGCTACTACAAGCTCAATGCCTGGCCGGGCGTGGAAGGCTACGAGAACAACGCGTGCGTCAACTCACCGACCTGCACGCAGAAGATCGTGGCGCCCACCGCTACGTTTGCCTACACCCTCTCCCTCACCAAGGAGGACATGGTGGCGTCGTACGAGGTGACGACCAACGCAGGCCCCTGCTTCGTGATCCCCGAAGACTGCTCCAACACCACCACCCCCTGGCCCCTCGATTACAACCCACTGACCAACACGCCAGACGACATCACCGACTTTCCCTTCACCACCTCTTACCCCATGACGCCCGATATCGACATGGAGATGGGCTGCTACGTGTTTGAAAACCAGACCATCTTTTGGAATAACGGCATGAATGCCACCATCATCGACACCCACATCCTGAAGGTGGGCGGTACCGCGCTGGGCGCACCGCTTGCGGGTGAGGAGAACTGGTGGTGCCCTGTCCTCGGCTTCAATGCCGCGCACCCCTACACCAACATCAGCGTGGCGGTCACCGCCCCCGGTCCGCTCTACCGCCGCTACGACTGGCTCATCTACGCGCAGTACCCGGTCTGGCCGGTGATCAGCGGCGTCGCCAAGCCCTCTCGCCTGTCGTACCTCGAGCTCCACCCCAGTGCGAATTCCGTGTGGCCGGAGGACACCTACGACCCTTACCACGGCGTCCCCTACTACCGTCACTTTTTCTTGGACTGCCGCCTCAACGGCTTTGCCGACCCGCTGAAACGCGACGGCGAGTGTATCCAGCCGGGTGGCACGCGTGTGTTGCACGTGCCAAAGGAGTTTTACCCGCTCGAGGTGGCGCCCAACTCGATGGCATTTGGCACCCAGGTCCACATCACCTCTTTCTCCATCTTTGGTCACTCTAACGGCACCTACACTGGCTACGAGGCCATGCCCTTCGGCAGTGCGCGCAACCTTCCTGCCTTCAACCCTATCGTGTCCCCTGCTGATGACTCTGGGAAGAGCCTCCTGACTATGGTGACGACCTCCATCAACCCGGTGTACGACCGCAATATCAGCGCGGGCAACACCATCTACAACACCCTTGCGCCCTGGAATGTCATGCCAGACGCAGAGACCAGCACCTACAACTTCGAGATCGTGCGTAACCTGGGCGCGAACGACACGCTGTTGGCCTTCACCATCAACTCCAACGTCCCCTCCGCCCCCTACACCAAGACCCACAACTGGCGCTACGAGGACACCTACAGCGAGAACGACGTGATGACGTCGCTCATCATCCCACTCAACGTGAACGACTTCAAGCTCCGCCTGAACCCGCACGACCCAGACTCTGTCATCACGGTCCGCTTCTGCAGCACGTTTGCGCCACCTCCGCCCGACTGGAGCATGTGGTACCCTCCCGCTCCTAATGTAGTAACACCCGCCCCTACCCCCGCGCCCACCCCTGCCCCCACCCCGACACCTACGCCCACCGCCACCGGCACCCCGACCCCTACCGCCACGGGCGCACGTCGTCGCAACTTGCTTCAAACTGCGACGCCCACTCCCACTGCTACTGTGACCGCCACGCCCACCGCCACCCCCGACGTCAATGCCACTGCTACGCCGACGCCCACGGGAACCCCTACCGCTACCCCCACAGCTACGCCTACCGCCACCCCCACCCCTACGCCCACTGAGACGGTGCCTGTCAACATCAGTCAGTGCGAAGAAGGATACACCTACACCGGCGCGTACTGGAACTCGACAGGCGAGAGCTTTGTGGTGCCGGAGCGATACAACCAAATCAACGTGACGGTCGTTTCGGAGGATGGCATGTGGACCAAGACATATATCATCGACATCGTTCGCGACTATGATTACGTTTCACTGCATGATGTGCTGCTCTCAACCGGCCGCGCCCATCGCCAGAAGCTGCTGAGTGACACGCAGCTGGACCTGTGCGTCACCCTTTTTGGGGACCTTTACGACTCGTGCCGCGGTACCTCCGGGGGTTGCAACTCGACCTGCACCACCCGGATGAACACCTACCTCTCGCAGTGCGGCGGGAAGCCGGTGTTGGAGCTCGATGAGATGATTTTCAGCTGGGCGGAAAACTACGTCAATGTGACCGCCGACTTGACCGAGACGGCTGAGGAGATCGTCGTCCACCCCTTCTGTGGCTCCAAGGTGGCCGCTCTACCAATGGAGCGCGATGAGATGGGCTGCCTGCGCGCAGGCGACTTCAGCTGCACTCTCGACGTAGCCGTCCCATACACCGCGCTGTCGAGTATGGAGTTCGCCATCATGCCGTATTTCGACCACCTCGCCATGGTTCGCGTGTTTGCGGGTACCTGCACCAGCCTTGACAATACCCAGGCTGACGACTGCTTGTATAATTTGGCCACCGGTGGTGGGTCGAATCAGGTCAAGTTCCGTGAGCTCGTCAGCGATTACTGCTTCCCACGCACCAGCGGCCCGGCCAACCTGCTGGAGCATGTGCGCACGGAGTACGTGCAGGAGTGCTGGAAGGAGACGGACCCCGCGAACTACCTCTTCCCAGCCACGACCCGTAGTTACACCATCGTTGTGGAAAACGCTGGCGTGTACAAGCACTATTACCTCAACGTGCGTGTGTTCACCGCGGACGAGATGCTTGTGCCGCCAGCGTCGTCGGCGTTCCTCAGTCTCCCGCATCTGCAGGAGGGGCACCCCATGCTGGAGGTGCGCACGTTCGATAACGGCACTGCCGGTGAGGATTTCCTCGCTGGCCGGGTGGCGTTCAATCAGAGCGCCTGGACGGACATGTTTGGAGCGGATGACTATTACAATGCCACCGGTTACCTGATCTACCACGGCAATCAGTACGGCCAGGCTTTCGTCTTCAATGAAACCTTCCCCGTCGTCGCGACCGTCGAGTTCGATACCATCTTTGAGACCGACGGTGATTTCACCTGGCAGGGTGTCGACTCGGAGTCACTGGCAGTGCCCACCCCCGCGCCTACCCCAGCACCCACTCCCGCCCCTACCCCCGCCCCCACCCCCGCGCCTACTCCCGCTGTCACCGCTACGCCCACCGCCACCACTGCGCGTCGGCGTCAGCTGCTACAGAGCGCCCTGTATTCAGGTGCTGGCCTGCAGGCGCCCTTCCCACTGAACAACTGGCAGGACGCCGTGTTCGACGAGCTGGATGCCGCGACATACTTTGTGTCCTCTGGTTACGCGGGCGTGGAGGTTTACAACATGACCGTGTCTGACCATTACCTTTTCCGCGCGGCCATTCGATTGAGCGACGGTGTAACTAATGTGTACCTTGGTGGCGGTGAGCTTGCGGGCGCACCGTTTGTGGTGAAGGCGAACGTCCAGGCGTGGAGCACCTCGCTTGCGAAAGTTGAGCGCGAGCACGTTAACTCACCTACCTTCCTCGTGGAAGGTCGCGACATCTATGGCAACGTCATGGCCGGCTCCTCCAACGGCACGCGCTGGGCCCTGCCTGCGTCCTACTACGTTGACACCTCGGATGTGGATGTCGCAGTGTGCGCCGACTACGCGCTCTCCAACGGCACTGCGGCCGTGTCTGCCAACGCCGCTGTGTGTGACGACATCGCGAGCCAGCTGAGGGTGCAGGTGTTCAACCAGCAGGGCGACGAGGTTCCCGGACTGGACGATGACTTTACCGTCATCTTGCAGGTTTGCGAGCTGATGGAGGAGTTTTCGAACCAGAACTGCTTTTGCGACTTCAACGCTGTCACCCGCACCGCGCGCGACGTCTTCCCCTCGGCCAACGTCACCGGAGTCTGGGCCAAAACTTGGGGCCTCATCTACGACTACTGCCTAACCTCACCCGCTATGCTCAACAAGAGCCCCTCTGAGAGAGTCGCCGCGCTGTACAACCGCCCGTGCTTCCAGGAGACGGACCTGTGCCCCACCACCTCGGTGGCCAGCGTCACTCACCCCACCATGGTCACCGACGGCATCACCCACCCCACCGGCTACTTTGTCGTCTCCTACACTACCGAAACTCCCGGTTCGTACGACTTTGACCTCACCGTGAACGGCGTTCACGCGATCAACAGCCCCATCATCCAGCCCGTGGCGCCAACGGACCTTAGTGCTGTGCACTCGCTCACCAAGGGCCCCAACCGCGAGCCCATCACCACCTACGGCATCTTCAACACCCGGGATGGCATCAGCATCGTGCTCGAGGCGCGCGACATGTTCGACAACGACATGTATGAAGGCGGTCAGAGCTCCGCGCTGAACGCCACCGTTAGCCTGAAGACTGCTGATGTGGCAAGCAACGCACCCAACAGCCTGACGCTGAAGGACTCTGTGTTTCTGCGTACCGACGACTTCAGCGTCACCTGGGACATGGCGATCGTGGACCGTTACAACGGCCTGTATGACTTTTACTTCCCAGCCCAGTATGTTGGCACGTATGAGTTTTGGTACTACGCCTACGGCGCTGCCAACTCGGCTGGCGCGCTGCGATTGCAGGTGGTGGCGGGGCCGATGTCTGCAAACAGCTTCCCGCTGTTCCTGAGCCCTCAGAATGACGCCAACGCGGATGGTGTACCCGACATAATGTTTTCCTTCAACTATGACAGCATTCGTGTGCAGGGCGTCGATCGATACGGCAACACCATCCTTGTGGGGGGTCAGGAGGACGACATCGATGTGAGCTGGTTCCAGGGCGGTACCTTCCAAAACCCTATCAACTTGGACGTCGCCTACACCAATGTGTCGGGTCGCTACGACCTGGAGTTTCAGACTCCAGGAATCCAGGGTCAGTGGGCCTTCTACATTTATGTGACGGTTGAAAATCAGGGGCGCACGCAGACGATCGGGAGTCCGTATAACATTCAGGTAAATGCGGCGGAGGTGTGTGCCAATGCGTCGAGTGTGGTGACGCCACCATCGTGCATGCTGCCAACAGAGGCTGCTCTCACCATTCGCGGCCGCGATTGCCAGCCACAGCAGAACCCAGTGAGCGACGCCACCTTTGTGTGTGACGTCAGCCGGAATGGCGTGCTTGAGCTGAGCCAGGTGTCCAGCGTCATCAGTGAAGATGTGCCTGGGGACTACACCGTCTCCTTCCCCGACGTGATCGCCGTCGGCACGTACAGCTATGTATGTTACGCAATCGAAACAATAGCAGGCGCTGTGCAGATAGGCGGTGCAGGCAGTGGCACTTTCTGCATCACGTACGGCGCGCTCTCGTGCTCGAGCGGGTGGACGCTGGAGCCGCAGTACCTGCGCGGAGCTTCCGCCAGCTTCGACATCGTCCCGCGTGACCAATGGGGGAACCAGCGATTGGAGGCTTCCCTATCCGAGGCGTCCCAGTTCCAGGTGCTCATCAGTCGCAACGGCACCGTCCAGCCAGGCGTCACCGTCGTCCCCATCGGCACCATTTTCCGTGTCTCGTTCAGCACAGATGCCGAGTTCAACGGTATCTACAATGCGCGTGCCACTCTGCCGGTGACACTCCCTGGTTGCGACGACACTACTGACACCGGCGCCACGCTCATCGATATTGAAGGCTCTCCTGGCACCTTCAATACTAACCCCGGCGATTCGGATGGCGACTGCTGGAAGTTTTCCTGCTCCGACAGCGATCCTTACACCTGCAATGTGGGCGAGCCCGTGTCTTGCCTGATTACGCCCTCCACAGGAAACGATTACTGCGAAAGTTACCACGACGCTCTGAAGTTGACCGAGGAATGGCCGGTTTTTGACATCAGGCTGCTGGATGTGCAGCTCGATAGCGAACTCGCGCTGTTTGCTGACCTGTATGGCGAAGAGTTTAGCCTTAACAGGAAGAGGCGCAGCCTGTTGCAGGAGCTTGAGCTGAGTGCGGAGGTGAACGGCCAGTTTTTCTGCCAGGGAGACGTCGCCGACCCGACCGCCACCACCTCTAACCGCACCACCGACTTCTGCGCCTTCACCATCAACCGCAACTCCAGCGGAACCTACGAGCTGAGCGTGCGCCTCACCGACGGCTCCCTCGTCGGCTGTGATGGCGACTATTCTAACTGCGAAAACCCAAAGCAGTTCCGCTGTAACGCGGACGTGGTCGACACCAGTATGTCGTATCTCTTCCACCCCATCGAGCCCACGGTTCCCACGATTGTTGCCGGCGCGTCGCAGAGCTTCGTCGTCATCCTGAAGGACCGGTTCAACAACACTGTGTCAGGCTATGAAGACAGTGTCTCCGTCCGCTTTGAGCGCGCTGGCAGCACCGAATTCTTAGAGCGTACCAGCGAGGAGCGTGAGGGCGCCTACTTCATCGACACCGAATCGTTAACCAAGGTCGGCTCCTACAGCTTGACGCCGTTCTTCACCGGTGATATTACCTACACGCTGGATACCCGCTTTTGGAACGCGCAGACTGTCAGCTTCGTAACCGGTTCAGCCAGCGTTCAGGTGGTGGCTGGGCCACCCTCCGCGAGCGCGTCTGTCCTCGCCGGCACCGGCCTCTCCAGCCTCGGCTCCACCGCGGGCGCGCCGCTTTCCGTCGTCGCCCTCGCGCATGACGCCTTCTTCAACCCCATAATCTCCACTGTCCGTATCAACGCGCTTCAGTTTAGCCTGCAGGCCACGCGCGTCGGCGGCACCAACACGCTCATCAACCTGGACTACGCGCCAGTGGGCATCGAGACCAACCGCTTTGTGGCTGACTACCAGCTGACTGTGGCGGGGCAGTACACCGTGCAGGTGTTCATGCTCGACAGTGCGGGTGCCAACGAGAATGAAATCGCGGGGTCCGCCGACTTCGAGGTCCGCCCCGGTCTGCCCTCAGCGCCCAACACATACATTCACTCCTTCTCTGCCAACGCGGAGGCCGGAAGCAAGGTGACCTTCACGGTGCAGGTGCGCGATGCGTATGACAACGCTGTCCCCGTGCCTGACGTCACCATCTTTGATGGCTCCCGTATGGTTGGCCCCACCATCAGCGGCGTCTCCACCATCATCACCCTGGGCTCTGAGCGCTTTGTCCCCTCGGAGGACGGCGTTGCCGGCAAGTTCACCGTCGAGTTCTACCCCATCGTCGCAGGCGCATACCGCACCAACCTGTTTTTGAACAACGTGCCCGTCCCATCGACCGCCCCCGGCGCTGAGCTGACTGTGGACGTCGCCGCGGGTCCCCCTGATGCCGGCAACACTGCCTTTTTGGGCACCGGCATCTTCCAGGCGCCCGGCGCCGTGGCAGGCGTCACCAAGACCTTCCAGATCCGCTTCCAGGATGTTTACGGCAACGTCATCACCGAGTTCGACTCCAACTTCATCAATGAGGTGGAGCTGTCGGTCGTTGTCACGCGCGGCTCGGGCTTCACTGCCTCTGACGTCGTGGAGTCGGTGGGCAGCCTGACCCTAGGGACAGGTGGGCTGTGGAACGTCCAGTACACCCCCTCCACCGCCGGCGCGCTCACCATCTCCATCACCGTCTCGGGTGATGAGGGTCCCAGCGTCACGGGCGTCATTCAGGCCGGCGCTACCTCCGCAGTGCACTCGTATATATCTGGGGCTGGGCTAACCGCAGCTCAGCTGGGCGAGTTTGCAAAGTTCTGCGTAACCGCGCGTGATGTCACCCGCAATGCGCGCTCCGGCACCGGCGACGCCTTCTTCATCCCCGCACTCCCTGACGGCATGGAGCTCGACGGCATCCAGCCCGTCGCGGAGGGCGCCGGGAAGTACTGCTTCACTTACCGCTTCATCGGTTCCGAGCTTGTGGGGACGACGCAGTCCTTCAGCGTGCAACTCGCCACCGTGACCGGCGACTTTGACATCGGCGGCTCCGCGAGTGACATCCCTGGCGCGGTCGCCTCCCCCGTGGACGTAGTGGTTGTCCTGGAGGCAGGTCCCCCGGTGGTCACCAATTTTCTGGTCGAGGGCGACGGCCTGCTGGGCTCGTTTGCCTGTTCAGCCTCGTCTGACGATGGCTGCAGCGGTGGCACACTCCTCATCACCCCGCGCGACGCGAATGGTCTCTCTGTCTCAGACTGTGGCGACCCTTGCTCCGAGTTCGCTGTCGGCCTGACCACCGTCCCCGGCGGCGTCCCTGCCGACGTCGCCTTCAGTCAAGAGCTGCTGCCCAACGGAACCTACGTCGTGTCGTACTTCCACACTGGGGTCGGTGAGTTCGACATGTCAATCACTGCGGACGGCGAGGCTGTCGGCTCCAACCTCATCGGGGAGACGCAGAGCGTGGTGGTGGCGCCTGGGTTCACCAGTGCCGAAAACACCAACGTGTTGGTTAGCTCCGCCGTCACCACGGCAGGTGGCCTGGTTCAGCTGCAGATCGTGGCAGAAGATGCTTACGGCAACCCGCAGGTGTATGGCGACCGTTACCGCGGCGACGACTTCACCGCTGTTGCTGTCCTGCAGCCATCGACATCCAACGTCGCGTCGCCATTTGATGTGACCAGGCTCGAGAACACCTACTCACTGAGCAACCAGCTGACCAAGGCAGGCACGTACGAGGTGCGGATCAGCCTGGGCGGCACCGTATTCCGGACGGAGACCATTACTGTGTCCGCTGGTCCGGTAAGCGCCGCTGGCACCGCCATCAGCGGACAGCAGTCGGTGCAAGCGGGCAAGATACTCAGTCTGAGCATCCGCCCACGTGACGACTACGGTAACCCCGTTGGTGCCGCTGGCGTAACGACCGTTGTGACTGTGCTCACTGCGGCAGGAGAGCCATACATTCCACCCGGCTCCACAACTCCGCTCACCTTGGAGATCGCCCCCGGTGATGGCCTGATCACCGCCACCACCGCTGCGCTCACCCGCGCTGGCTCGTACCTCATCCACCCCGTCATCTCCACCGCAACCAGCACGCGCGACGTGGAAATTGATGATTACGCAGTTACTGTTGCCGCGGGCGACATCTCAGCGGGCGCCACCGGTGTCGACCCTGATGAGCAGGCGACCGTCCTGACTGCCGTCCCTGCGGGTACTCGCGTAGAGGTGCCCCTGGTGGCGCGCGATGCCTACGGCAACGTCATTACTGATGCCGAGTACTCGTTCACGGCCACTTTGACCTCTGACAACGGCGGGACGCCAATCTTTGGCTCCATCATCGAGGGCAGCGGCCCTGGCAAGTACGTGGTCGTGTTTGATGAGACGCAGGTGCGCTCCTCTGGCGGCTACAGCCTCAGCTTGACGTATGGTGACACTCCTCTCGGTGGCGCCGTGGTGGAAGGGCTATTGGACGGCCAGAATCCAGCCTTCCCAATCTCTGTGACTGTTACCGCCCCCCACCCCGACCCCAACTCCTCCACGGTCCACCAATTAGCGACGGCCGGAGGCACAACAGGACGGCTGGTAGTGGGCTGCGGTGGCACCCCCTCCGAGACCTACACCTGCCCCGATTTTATGCTCGGCGCCTCCGGCGAGCAGTCCGTCTTCCGTGTGGTTGCTACCGACGCCTTTGGGCAGGTCGACACCGTCGAACGCGACCCGTCTGAGTTTTTGCGCGTCTCCATCACCGCAGTGCTGCCATCGCCGGAGCTGACCGCCACAGCGCCCGCACAGATCGAGGAGATGCAGCTGCAGGCCAACGTGATGCCACCCACAGTGGCCGCAGTACCTGGTCAGCCAGGCAACTACGACGTCACATGGTCGGGCGAGTTGTCCACCTTCGGCATTTTCTCCCGCGTTTTTGAAGTGTTGTACCGCATCGACGTGGAGATGGAGAGCGCGGGCGGCGCGTTTGAACCTCTCGCCGACTCACCCGTCTACGCCAAGCTGACATCAGGGATGCCTGATGCCAGCCGCACGTTCTTCTCATCAACCCGCAGCCGCTCCACTGAGCTCGCGGATGGAGGCAACCTGCTCTACGCTTTTGCGGAGATTCGACTGTTAGACTCTCTGAACAACCTTTACGACCGCGACGACTTTGTGGACGTCGCCATCAGCCCGTCTCTCTCGGTGGACTCTACCTACATCCCCGCGTTTACCGAGGTGGTGCGGCTGGACAACGACGGCGATCGTCTGGCGCCCGAGACGGGCATCTGGCTGGCCGCGATTGGCGATACCCGCGCAGGCGATTACCGTGTCGAGGTCAGGATCAACGGCGTCCTGGTAAGCCCCATTCCGGTCGTCCTCTACGTCGCGCCCGGCCCCACCGTCATCTCCTCGGGCTTCGTCCAGTCCTTCGACGGCGTCGTGGGTACCACGCTCCAGGCGAGCGTCGAGGGGCGCGACTCGTTTGGCAACCCCACCTCCCTCGCTGACTTTATCTCCAACAACGACCTGTCAGACGCCGGCGTCGGTGGCTCACCCACTGTCGCTATCAACACATACAAAATGACGATGAGCCTGGCGCTGCGCCAAGTCTCAGGCACCTCCTTCACCGTGCGCACCAATGGCATCGCAAACAACCTGGAGGAGCCCTACTTTGTGGACAAGGAGCTCTTCCTGGGCTTCAACCCATTGCGAGCGGGCACCATGGTGGTGTCCATCACCTTTGAGACCAACATCGAGGGCGTGTATAACAGCTATGTGCTGGAGGGTGAAGGCACTATTGCGCCGGGCGCCATCGACACCGACCAGATTGGGTGGGTACAGGGGCTGGGCGCCAGCGGCGGCTTGGCTGGACAGACCTCCACGCTAGTGCTCGCCCCAACAGACCAGAGTGGAAACTTGGTCACGGGCGGCTGCGACCGCTTCGGTATCTCGGCTATCGACCAGAGCGGCGCGACCGTCGAGGTTGCGTTTACGGTAACGGAGGCGCCGGACGGTACCTGCTCAGCTGACTACGAGCTGCCGGCTGAGGGGCAGTACACGCTGGGTGTGGTGTTGGATGGGCAGGAGGTGTCGCAGCTTGTGGTGGACATCCAGCCCACGGACACGGTGCAGGTCGTCGACCCCAGTCGCACTCGTGTGTCTGGCTCAGGCATCATCGGCACCATCAGTGCGGGCGTGCAGCAGCGCTTTACCATCACGCTCGGCGACGAGGCGGGCTTGCAGTATTTGACGGGAGACATCGTCCCCACTGTCGCAATCGCCGGCTCCGCAGGCGCTGTTACCGTCGAGGTCACCTCCACAGGATCCGGCACCTTTGACGCCGTCTACACCGCAACCACCGCGGGCGTCTACGCTGTCTCCGTCGAAGTCAACGGTGTGGCTGTGACGAAGACCGCCTCCAACGAGGATCTTCCTGGCTCGGTGGTCGTTCGCCCGGCCGCCACCTCCCCCTCCAACTGCGTTGTCACCGTCTCCGCCTCGGCCGTGGAGGCCCAAGAGCCCTTCACTATCGCCGTCGAGCCCCGCGACGAGTTCGACAACCCGCAGGACTACTCTCTCAATCCAGCAGACACCTTTTTCTACCGCGCGGAGGATCTACTCGCTAGCGTCGCAGCAACGGCCGCGCCCCTGGTGGCGCTCGAGCGAACCGACAACTCTCACCAGGCATCGGTCACCATCAGCGCCGCATCTCGCTACTCCCTCCCCGTCTACTTGAACAACGTCCTGGTCACGGCCGTTCCTGCGGTGGTGGAGGTTGCTACCGGCACCGCAGATGGCACCAACCTCGTCATCACCGGCGGTGGAGCGCAGACAGGCAAAGCTGGCGAGGGGTCAACCTTTTTCGTCGGCCTGCGCGATGCGGGCGGCAACGTGGTGGAGGACCCACAACAGTACGCGGAGCTGCTCGACAGCGGCGCCATCGTCGCGGTGATGCAGCTGGTTGACCCCGAGACGGGCGGCTTTGTGGCCGGCGCCGACGTCCCCGTTTCGATCGCATATGATGAGTCACGTGGAACATTCTCCTTCACCTACCAGGCACAGACCAGCGGGCAATACCTGCTCGACCTCCGCGTGGGCGACGTCGCGGTGGACCCTGCTGGCTACGCCGCTACCACCATCACCACAGGAACCGTGTCGACTCAGTTTTCGACGGTGGAAGGGCTCCCAGTGTTGCCCGCTAGTCGGCAGCTGTCTTCGGAGCCACTCCGCTTCTTCATCGTGGTGCGTGATCAATTTGGGAACCGCATTCGGAAGAACCCCAACGCCCTGTTTTCTGTCAAGTTCAGGCAGACGGTGGACGGTGTGCCCACTGGCGTGGTGGCCTCTGCTCGCGCCGCAGACATTGTGTTCAACCCCACCACTGCTCAGTACGACGTGGCGGTGCGGCTATTCGAGACGGGCACCTACGACGTGTCCATCACTCGCAGCGAGCTGGTTAATGGCGTAGCACAGAGCATCAAGTTGGAGGATGGGAAGGAGCGGGTGGTGTTGATTGTGGCCGGCCCGGCTGACCCCACATCCTCTGTCATATCCATCGGCGACGCCCCTGACGGCGACTTCCCGGAGGCCATCACCGCCGGGGACACTATCCCTATTCGCATTCAAGCCAAGGACGCGCTGGGCAACAACAAGGTGGAGGACGGCGATCGCTTCCGCGTGGAGCTCTCCACCGTGGGCGGCGGCTTCCAGAGCATCGAGATGGTGCCCGTGCCTGGCGAGCCTGGCGTGTACGAGGCGCAAGTGAGTACCCAACTCGCGGGAGCAGGCAACACCAACGTAGACATCAAGTTCCTCTCCGCCGATGGCAGCGGCGCCGTCACCGTTGCCTCGCAGACCCTCACCGTCGCGCCTGCCCCACTGGATCTTGCAGCCACCACCGTCACTCTCATCGAGGGCGGCGCGTGGTCGGTGGGCCCCAATGGCACCCTCAGTGGTCCGGCCGGCGAGCCCATCGAGCTGATCATCACTCTGCGCGACAGCTTCGGCAATGACCTGTCTGCTGCTGACCTCGCTGCGGCCGTGCGCGCAGAGCTTCCCGGTGGCTCCACCGTCACCGCTGTGGAGCAGCCCAGCGGGAGGGTGAAGGTGACTTTGATGCTAGAGGCTGCAGGCCAGGTGTCTATCCCCATCAGCGTGGACACCGGCGCGCGCCGTCGTCTATCCGAGTTTGAGCTCGCCACAGAGGTGACGGTGTCTGTGAGCCCCGGCGCGGTGAGTCCCGCCGGCAGCTCCGCCGTCATGCCACCCACCGGAACCATCGTGATGACGCGGGACTCCATCCTGCTCAGTCTGGTGGACTCGTACGGCAACCCCGTCACCGACGCCGCTGCCTACGTGCTGGCCAACACCGCCATCGACAATGTGTTTGGCACCGCGCCCGACTTTAACTCGGTCGCCATCACCGGATGGGAGTGCGCGAACGAGTGCATGCCGAATGCTGCTGGGCAATATGAGCTGACCTTCACACCGGGCGAGGTAGGTGCGGTGCGTGTCCGTCTCACTGACCCCGACAGCGGCGACTCTATGGTCGACCCAGCCACCAATAAAGCTTTCCGTTCCTCCGTTCTCGCGGGCGTGGCGTCACCCAGCAAGTCGGTGATTGCCGGCGCGGGTGTCTCCGGCGCTGCAACCGGCTCCACCGTCTCTTTCATCCTTCAGACCCGCGACGCGAGCGGTAATGTAAAGACGAGTGAGAACGTTGACCCTCTCACGGGGGAGCCTGACCCGCCGTCGCTTAACTTTGCGGTCGGTGGGCAGAGCCTGCCGCTCGATGCGGAGGTGACCTACGTCGGCAATGGGCAATATCAGGTGCAGTACGTGGCGCCCTCTTCGTCCGAGCTCGGCATCGACAGCGAGTCTGGCGTCTCCACCCTCTCGGTCGCGGTGTCCATCGGTGGACAGGTGCAGACGCAGAGCGTGCAGCTGCAGGCCAACCCTGGCGACAGTGCGGCGCCCAACGCGGCCACCTCCCTCGCAATTTCCCCCCTCGCGCCCGACCTCTACATCCCCTCTAAGAACCGAGTGGTGCAGGTGGGCAGCCTAAGCATCTCTAGCGGCAAGCTGTACGGCTTCCGCGCGGGTGAGCCCATCACTTTCACCGTGCTCGCGCGTAACAGCCAAAACGTGCAGATGCGAGGCGGCGGTGCAAACGTGGTCGTGGACGTGGTGCCCAAGCCGGTGCCCGCCGCTCTTCCGGTGGTGGAGGACCTCGGGGATGGCTCTTACACCGTCACCTTCACTACTACCCGCGTCGCCTCGGATGGGTACCACGTGAGCGTGAGGATCAACGGCGAGCTGATCCGAAACGGGGAGATGCAATTTGTGGTCGACCCGGGCCCCACCTCCGCCGAGCGCTCCCTCGTCTCCACCGGCTCCGCCCTCAACCCGTCGCAGCTGGTGCTGGAGAACGTGGTGGCAGGTAAGGAGACTACCGTGTTTGTGCGCGCCCTCGACGCATACGATAACCCCCAGATCTTCAACGAAGACGTCGGCGACGATCCGTTCAACGGCCGCTTCGCCGCGCGCGACCCCCCCGCGCTCATCTCCCGTGTCGTCGTCACCACCATACCCTACCGCGCTGCCAACCCCGGCGTCTACGAGATGCGGTTCCGGCCCACCAAGGCCACGCCCTCCCAGTTGGACGTCCGTCTTGGCGACGGCACCGTGGACACTGTCGACATCGACGTCATGCACTCCTTCTGGTTCCCTGGCAACACTGAGCTGGAGGCCAAGGTGGTGACGGTGGTGATCGCTGGTGAGGACTTCTCCGTCTTTATTCGCGCCTATGACGCCTACATGAACGAGTATCTGGGCTCCAAGGAGCCCATCTTTTTCGTGAACGCCAAGTCGCGCGACACCATCACCTCGCTCATCGGTCAGGTAAGCTACACTGGCGAGAACGGTCGATACGTGGGCGTCATCACCCCCACCCGCGCTACCAACTACACCACCAACGTCGCCTACACCGACTCCACTATCGCCGCGCTCGACGCGCGCCGCCGCAGCATGGCTGACGGCGATGAGGGCGAGGGGATCGCAGAGGGTGACACTCTTTTCAGCGCTGGCATGCGCCGCCGTCTGGCTCAGTTTGCTGGTGTGGACCTGGATGAAGAGTCGCTGCTGACGCTGTTTGCGGAGCTGGGCGTCCAGTTGGGCAGAACCACGATGGACTGTATCCCCGCGCCTGTGGACCCCGCCGGGACCGTCGCCTCCGGCTCCGGTCTCGCTCAAGGGCAGGCGGGCTTGGCGACCTCGTTCAAGGTTTACCCAGTGGACACGTTCGGGAACATCAATCTAGAGGAATCCAACCTGGACATTGAGTTCAGCTTTGAGCCCAAAGGAGGGTTCAGCAAGGATGCCAACGTGACCCGCGATGCGGACGCGCTGCGTGTCCGCTTTCGCCCCGGCTACGACCAGTCGACCGACGGCACACTGACGGTGGCGGTAAGGTACGGCGGCATCGACGTTGTAGGGAGTCCGTTTGCGGTGGGCGTTCAGCTGGCGCCGCCGCCGCAGCTGCAGTCGGTGCGCATGGAGGGCTCGTCGCTGGGGAAGATTGTTTTTGAGTTTGATCGCCCCACCAACGGCGCCGGCCTCGTGGGCGACGACTGTGCAACCGTGCTGACTGCCGAGGCGGTTGCGTCGCTGGGCGCCGGCGCTAAGTGCTCATTTGACGAGACCAAGACCAAGATGACGGTGCGCGTGGGGAGCGAGCCCACTTTCAGCGTGTCCGGATCACAAGGTGCAACGCAGCTCGCGTTTCAGCCATCGGCTGTGCTTTCTGCCGATGGCGATTCTATGCCCGCTGCTGCCGTGGACGTCGTCCGCCTACCCACCGAGATCCTGGCCGCCAAACCGCAGGCGGTGCTCACCGTCCCGGACGAGGTCGGCTTTTGCAACAGCTTTGAGATCGACGCGTGCGGGAGCAACGGCGGCGGCGGTCGTCCGCTCACGTATTCTTGGTCCGCTGACGGCTCCACCGTCGGTGGACTGCTTTCCGTCCTCAACACCCGCCTCGCCACCGAGACCGCCTGCTCACTCACCATCAGCAACAACGAGCTGTCGCCGGGCGCGGTGTACACCTTCCGCGTGGAGGTGGCTAACTTTCTGGACCTCAGCGACTCCGACACCGGCCCCGTGGTGCGCAAACAGATCCAGGCGCCGACGGTGACGATCCGAAAGAGCTCGGGCGCGTACCTGCGCAGCCAGATCAACTCGCTGCTTGGCCGCGCGGAGCTGCCCACTCGCGTGCTCGACGCAGACGGCGTGTGCGTGCCCACGAGCACGCTGGAGAAAGGGGGCCAGCTTCTGTCGTGGCGGTGGAGCCCAGCTGACGCCACCGACTTTTCGTTCGACAACCAGCTGCTCGGTCAGACACGGAACAGTATGGAGCTTTACATAGACGCGGGCAGTATGGACGTTGGCACCGAGTATGGCTTCCAGCTGCGCGTTGCGTACCAGTCCGACCCTCGTATTCGCTCCACCGCGCTCTCCACCATCACTGTCACCCCCTCCCCCATCCGCGTCAGCGTGCGCGGGGGCGATCGCGAGGTGAACGCGCGCGCTGTGATTGTGTGCGAGGGCGAGGACCCCGACGAGACCGAGTTCCCCTTCAACTGGGAGGTCACCGTGACTGCCTCTGACGGCAGCGCGCTCCGCAACGCCGCGCTCTTTGATGACTTGGTCACCACCAGCGGGCGCGTGGAGTTGGCGGGCCTCTCCACCGACACCTACACCGTCACGTGCACAGCGTTCAAGGAGCCTCTCACCTCGGACGGCATCCGCATCCAGAGCGCCACCTCGCGGCTCACCGTGGTGGCGGCGGAGGAGGAGACCATCATCCCCGTCTCTGTCGTCTCCACGCGCGGCTTGAAGGACGACCTCAGCGCCTTTGAGCCCGCGTCCTCGCTCTCCCTCGAGTGCGTCGCCGACCTGTCGACAATGACGGCCACGTACCAGACGCGCGCGGGTGACCTGTCGTACGCCTGGACCATCACCAGCGCCACCACCGAGCTCGACCTCGACACCGCGCTGCTGGTGGACTCGCGGAACGGCCTCGACAAGCGCTTCCTCCGCCTCGCGGCCCGCAGCCTGCTGGAGGCGGCGTCGTACACCTTCCAGTGCACCGTGTCTCTGGAGGCGAGCGGCAGCTCAGCAGCCGCGCGAGGCGATGCGCGCGTCGTGGTAACGAGCAAAGTTGGTCCCTACGGCGGGACGTGCAGCCACCGCAGCCTGTGGAGCACGGAGCAGGCGGAGGCCTACGCGGAGAAGAAGGGCGACGCGATGTATATGTCGTTGATGGAGCCGGTGGAGATATGCTGCAGCAACTGGATCACCGATACGCCGAGCGCGCAGCTGATGTATGAGGGGCGCGCGCTGGACGGGCCCACCGCCAGCATCGTCGACACCCCTTCGCAACGTAACTGCATGCGCCCCGTTCTCCGCTCCCCCGTCAACGGGGACTCCCTCTCCCTGCTCGTCTACGTGCGCGAGTACTCGGTGCAGCTGGGCAGCGCGGGCGTCGGCAGCCAACCCTCGGGAACCAGGTTCGCCATGCCTGGCGTGACTGTCGCCGTGTTTAACGCCACCGACAGCGACATCACCGAGCTGCAGCAGATGCGGCGCCGCCTGCGGCGCTCCATGCTACAGGTAGACAAATACATGGAGCAGATGGAGTTTCTGGTATATGGCGTGTTTCAGCCGCTGGTGGCGGAGGGACGGCAGTACCCATCTCTCACTATTGCCGATGCTTTTGGCAAACTCTTCGCCGTCCCCTCCGGCGGTGACGGCCTCTCTTGCACCGACTACCGCACTATGCCTGGCACCGCGCTGAACACCACCGAGGAGCTCAAGACCTACGTCGTCAGCTCGCTGAAGCAGTTTGATGCCACCGCCGCGCTCACGGCGGGCTACATGCTGCAGGCGTCATGCGCGTACGCTCGACTGGGCGCTCAGCCCGCGGAGACCACCATCTCCACCCTCGAGGACCTGGTCTACTTCCACAACTTCCACATCAACCAGATCGCGGATCCGGAGGTGGCGCTGGGGGTCGCGCCGCTGGAGGAGGGCAGCCCTTACGCCTGTTTCGCGGAGGGCATCTTTTACACGCTGAACAACGCGCTGTGCAAGTCGACCGGCAACGCGGGGGCGGGCGACGATGCGGATAACGCGAGCTCGAGCGGCACGGACGGGCTGGAGAAGATGGTGCAGGCGGTGAGCTACCTGGGAGTGTCTGCTGTTGCGGAGGCCATCATTGGCGAGCCCGCCCTGTTCGTCGCCAGCGACGTCCTGCCGAAGTTTTACCGCATGGCGGCTGTGAAGGGCGCATTCGAGGCGGAGCTGTCGTCGGGTGAGGACGACGTCGCGGCGTCGCTTTTGTCGACGCGCACTGAGCCTTCCCTCGGTCTGCAGGCGGACCCGGCAGTCTACACCCAGGTGCTGACCCAGTTTGAGGTGCGCTCCAATGAGCAGGCCGCGACGATGATCCCGGCCGCCATGCAGAGCGACGTCCTCTCCGACCTCGTCCTCGCCTACATCACACCCAACCTGGGCGAGGGGGAGCTGAGGGTGGTCATGCCCGTGGACGCCCTCCCCGAGGGCAAGAACCGCGCGCTGTACCGTTGGAATGGCGAGTTCCCCATTCAGGAGGGCACCTCGTTGACGCTCTACAAGGCGCCGTCGCAAGAGGGGATGAACCAGGATTCTGGCGCCATCACGCACACCGAGGTCGTCTCCGTCACCGACCTCACCGACGGCGGCAACTCACGAGGCGGACTGGTGGGGCTGATCATGCTGTCCATCGACGCGCCCATCCCCACCGTCCCGCCCACCCCCGTCCCAACGAAAGTGCCGGCCGGCGAGACGCCCGCCCCCCCGCCCCCACCCCCGCCCGTCGAGGAGGACGATGACTCCAGCGTGCCCATCGGCCTCATCGTCGGGCCCATCGTCGCGGGCCTTGTCATCTGTGCTATCGTCGCGTTTGTGTTTTTCAGGCGGAGGAGGGCCCGCAACCAGGCTGTCAACCCCCGCTCGGACGGCTCCGGCACCACCCCCCTAACTGGCGCCGATGCCCAGGCGGACTGAGCAAGATAGAGCTCAACACACGATCCACACCATAGCAAGCAATCTTACCTGACATTTAGAGGGCACCATCACCACCATCATCACCACCGCGCACCATCACAACCCACTCGCGGTGCTTCTCCCCCCCCCCCCCCCTCTTCAATTATTCATTAGCGCCAGCGGGGGAAGGTGTAGCTCCCACAGCCTACCACAGCCTGTGCTCGGCGATGCACAGGCCTTTGCCCCACTGCTTAGCATTCGTGTAAATTGATTTCCAACAATTTTATCAGTCACGTCCTTGCCACTTGCATCATTTCCGTTCTTTAAATCACCGTCATTCATCATTGTATTTCTCTCCGTTTCATCACAACCTCATATTAGTCGATTGCCAACAATTATGTCAGTCACCGCTGCGACTTACATCTTTTCTTTTCTCACTCATTCTCACTCATTGTATTTCTCTCCGTTTCAAACCCTAAAACCCGTCAACCTATGCTCTCATGGCACCGAAGCCCCATAGTAAAGAGCAGTCACCTATTCGTGCTTCCTCATTATGCTCTCCTGCCGACTGAGGACTGTCAGCTGTAAACATGACGAGCCGGGTGCGCTCTTCGGCTGCTGTCTCACGGTTCTCCCATCGCATCCAAGTTGGCATTGTAGTTTAGGTTATGACCAGCAACATAGCCCTAGGTATGAAAACCTGTGAATGCTGACAAGAGAACACGATGAGCATCAAAGGCAGATAAAACAAAAAGCCCATATGGGTGCCGGGTAGTCCAGCCTAGGGACCGAAGGTCAAACCCTAAACAATATCCCCAACGAGGTTTAATGATATCCAGAATTCAGTCCATCCAGAAGCCTCTAGTTTATTGATGCCAGACTCTAGGGAGGACTGCACATTTAAATTAAACGCTGAATTTAACGCGCATTCGAATCAATTCACTACACATCATATTCTGCCATGTAACCGGTGACAAAGGGCGGCGATGGCCACTTCGCTCGATATGGAGAGCGTAGTCCACATTTTTCCTCAATCAAGATATTTCGACAAGGCCGTTGGGATCTAATTGCCTGTTTTAGGGGTCCCCCTCCCCTCTGATTTGGGCCCCCCTCCATAATTTTTGTAGCTGGGTGATATTCTTTGTAATATTGATATACATAATAGAGTTTAGGGTATATGGATTGAGGTTGTTTTTAGGGTGGAATTAAGGGGTAGATTTGGGCCTTGATCGGCTCCGCTTGCCGCAACCCTAGGGTAGCGTCTGTCGACGCGCCGGCTGCCAAGGAAAGGCGAAATCATAGCTGAAGTACTGGCAACAAAATATTCGGGCGGCGACATAACCAATCCCCCTTAAAGCATTCTACAGCTTCATAGCATGTGTACCCCTTATGTATGTGTGTATGTATGTATGTATGTATGTATGTAAGTATGTATGTATGTATGTATGTATGTATGTATGTATGTATGTATGTATGTATGTATGTATGTATGTATGTATGTATGTATGTATGTATGTATGTATGTATGTATGTATGTATGTATGTATGTATGTATGTATGTATGTATGTATGTATGTATGTATGTATGTATGTATGTATGTATGTATGTATGTATGTATGTATGTATGTATGTATGTATGTATGTATGTATGTATGTATGTATGTATGTATGTATGTATGTATGTATGTATGTATGTAAGTATGTATGTATGTATGTATGCATGTATGCAAGTATGTAAGTATGTATGTATGTATGTATGTATGTATGTATGTATGTATGTATGTATGTATGTATGTATGTATGTATGTATGTATGTATGTATGTATGTATGTATGTATGTATGTATGTATGTATGTATGTATGTATGCAAGTATGTATGTATGTATGTATGTATGTATGTATGTATGTATGTATGTATGTATGTATGTGTGTATGTATGTATGTATGTGTATTTGATCCCAGCATGTTGTCCGCAAACATGGGAGCACGTGGGGGTGATGGCAGGTGCCGCTAAAATGTTTGACGTGAGTGGGATTGAGGCCGGAAAGCCACAGCTTGGAAGGCTTAAAAACCCCTAACTTTGCCGTACGGTGTATGATTGAAGCAAACTAAGTTGCAACAGGAAGCCCTGCCCCCAAGGGTTTCGCGTCAAATCCGCCGTCCGATTTCATCCATGCCCTCGTACAGCCAACTAAAGTTTTTAGGGTTTTTCAATCTGCCACATTCGCGCGGGGCTAGCAACCCATGGACAGATGGTACCCGCACACCCGCTCCGCCAATACGCTCAACAAACAGCGCTCTATCTATATTTTTTCTATTCACGGCTTTGCCCATTTCATTCCCCAAAGCTCGTGCAAGAGTGCTTTGCAAGCTCCCCGCCATTTTTTACGCCCGGCGATGCGCAAGCTTCAAAGGCCATCGATCCGCGCGCTAGGGTGCTTACACTGCAAGTCAACCGCCCCTCAAGCCCAATAGGTCCCTAGCCCGTGCTCCTTGGTTGTGGTTCCCGGCACGTAGCAAGAAAACCAAGTGCACACGACATGCCATTCTCGGTGTCACCGCTCTGTAGGCGGCCGGGCGCAATTGTGCAAACATGCTAAGAGCCCAATGTCGAGTAGTCTCCTTGCTTGTCGGAGAACTACGTGCACCGAGCCACGCATAGAAGCGTCCATAACCTGCACATGCACGAATTTCGGCCCGCAAAGTCTGGGCCGCAAATCCAACGTGTGCGCCCACAATAATTTGGGCGTGACGGTTGAGGTGCCCATGTCAGTGAGTAACGCGCCGTGGTGTGTTGTTCGCAAATCATAATTCTACCCCCCAATTGAGTTGCATGGCAATCGCGGCTGTGCTTGGCGGGTAATTGAATGCGTGCCGCTAGTAACGGACTTTATGGGAAGAGTGTACATTACATACCCTAATCTGACCCCAACCGTTAGACCAACCACACAACAACAAAAACGCCTCTACTACGCCAAATCAATATTTGAAAAGGACAGGTTTTGGAGACCCGGCTTCAGGTTGGTCATGGAGAGTAACGGCGCCGCCATGGCGTAGAGCTGATGAGAAAGCCGCCGTCGGATAATTGGTGATACATGTCGCAAATAAGTTTCGCTTTCTTTGGCCCCAAATGCAATAAATGATGCATGATCAACCCATTTCGCATCAGTATCGCAACTAGGTCATGACACTGTCAATGCAGGCCGACGGTGTGCATCTCCTCAATGCATGCTATCGCGTCATTCAGCTGGGGTCAGGCAACGCCGTTTGCAAGCTGGGGTACGAATAAGCCGGCAGTGGGGCTAAGAGTGAACGCAACATAAACTCATCAAACGCTGTGAAATACGGTTTCCGATGGCGGAGATCGCAATAAAAACAACACATGTTTGGAATAGCATGTCATTGAATTATGTAGCGCTTCATCCATAAGAATGATGGCTGAGAAGCCAAAATGATAACGCATGTAAAAATTACACGCAAAACGACCACACACACACAAACACACACACACACTCAAAAGATGATTGGCATTATAAATCATACCAATCTCACAATTTCAGACGGAAACAAAAACACAAAAGGATGAGCGGCTATCACAGCAGATTCTCCGTCCGAGGATGCCCTAAACGGAAAAGCAGTTGAGACGGTTGTCCCAACATCAAGCGCCGCAAAACAAAACGAGAGGGTGCCGTGTGTGATGCGACGTCACGTGGCCTCGTGGCGTTGGATGAAGGCGCGCATGGCCTTCTTCAGCCGCTGCCCGTGCTGGCTGGCCATCAAGTCCGTCGCACGCGCGCCGCCCCACTCCTCTGATTTGCCCGCCATCAACGCAACCGCGTGCATGTGGGGAGCCCACTCCGCCACCACCGCAGCCGCCTCCCCTGCACACGCACGCAAACCACAACCACAAAGGAACTCTAAGCCATTATAAAAGACAATCAATTCATAATACAAATGAAATGGCACTCCATCGACCGAGTACGGCCTTCCAATCCCAAGGATTTTACGTTTAGGGTTCAGAATTGCACCATCACGCATTGCTTACAGAGATGTAGGCAATGGCAACCGTAGTCATCCGTGCATCACGAGTGTATGAACTAAATGTACGAGTCTATGGTACTACAGGGCGCAAAACAGCTGCGGAGGGGTTCACTGGGGTTCCTCTATGTACTCCTATATATAACGAAAATGCAACAGCGACATAAAAATAGGGTCTACGTTGGGGATTTAGGGTTTGATCCGCTCTAATAAGCAACAACAGCGATAATAAGACTATTTTCACGTATTGCATTTTGCAAAAAGAGAAAACAACACACACACACATGGGATGTCAAAGCTTTTTTTCCTTATGGAAAAACATTCCACGGCCCGCAGAACTTTGCGTGACTGATTATAACATGCCTTTCAATGCGGCGTATAAAAATAAAAGGGTCGATAGGAAGAGAGGTAATAAGTTAGAGGCTCTGGCGGGCGGGTCACTTCAAGACACGGCCAAACAAATATATATTCGTAACTGGATTCTTAGTGTCGATATGAAAGAATGGATCGCAATGGTTTATCGCAAACTCATTGACAATTGGTTGAATGATTATTCGAATGACAATTTATTTGTTTGGTCGATTTATTGCGACCCATTATTTGCCCTTACTTCAAATGTATGTCGAAGTGGCACTGAGGGTGCATTGCATCGCTCGTGCCATCGATGCACTAACGTGTCCCGCTCGGTAAGAGTCCGATGTGCAACAAACTAAATGACTGTGGTATTTGACGCCGCGGTTGAATGAGACGATGGGCCACGCAGGCTACCAGCTCACTACCTTTACTCGAAACCAAAAAATATATACAAAAATGGCATTAATTAATTTGGGCGTGAAGGTAAGCGAATTAGTTTGAGCAAACATTGGGAAAAGTGATTGTGGGTGTGAGAGCAATGGGCCTTACCCGGGAGGAGCATGCCGGGCGGTAAGTTGGCAAGAGCAGCTTGCAGCCACTCTTTGGCGAGGGAAGCAGCCGCATCGGCGTTGCCACCCATCAATCGCGTCAGCAACACGACGACGTCCACCAGCAGCGACGTCGCCTTGTGGAGACGTGTGAGCGGGGCAGCGGCGAGCAGCGAGCCGAGCAGCCCGCTGACGATCGCGACGCCGGAGTTTTGCAGGACGCCGCGCACGGTGTCGTGCAGCGGAGGCTGCGAGCCGCAGCAGAGGAGGGCAGAGGTGGCGGAGAGGCCGGCGAGTGCCACATTCTATGGGCCAAAATGACACACCGCACGCGCAGGGTCAGTGGCCCGCGGATGGTGCGCCATTTGAGCGGATCCAACCCTGAACAAGAGGCCCATCCCCTGACATTCAATGAAACCCCATAATCGCAGGGACTCTTATCCCACATTGTTCAGATAATACAGATGAAAGGCTGCCAAAATACATTGATCCCAAACCGTTCTCAAATCACAAAACAGGTTGTAAGCCTTATTGAGACCGCATCCACCTTTTAGCATTTCAGCCAATTTAGGGTCGCGTAACTTAGACTTTGAAACTCCAAATAATGTAGACCCTTTCTTCTCTCTCACTCAGATTTCTCCCTCTCGATCTCCCTGTCTGTATTTTACACACACACACACACACACACATACACACACACGCACACACACACACACACACACACGCATGCACACACGCACGCACACACGCACGCACGCACAATTTCTAGTCTCTCGCTCTCAAAAAACAAAACGCTCCCGCAAATGGAGCAATCTGGGCATTAGGGTAAATTGCCTAAGGGGATTTAGAGATAACAAATACGGCATTTTAGGGTAGAAGCGCGCCTTGTGGTTGCAGGGGACGCAGGCCGCGGCGCGCAGCACCGCGTTGTGCAGCAGCCGTCCCGTCTCCGCGTCGATGGCCTCCACCGGTAATACGGGTACGGTGAAGCGCGCGAACGCGGCGTCGACGGCGCACATCGCGACGGCGAGGTCGGGCGCGGCGTCGGGGCCGGAAGCGACGGCGCGCACAGCGCGCGTGTCGTTGACCTCGGCGAGAGCCCGAAGGAGGAGGCGCTGCGCCGCCTCCGCGTCCGCGCCGTCGGCCGCCGCGAGCGCCGCCCAGCCTCCGGTCGAGCCCCAGTTCCAGCCGCCGTAAACCTCGACCGCCGCGGCCAGACACCTCTGAACAAATAGACAAATACAAGATACAAATGAAACCCTAATAAACCCGAAGTCATCCTTCTATATCAAATCATATCAAATTTAATCTGTATTAAATCATGTTATGTCATATCTGTCACACACGAAAACTTAGTATATTAGCAGTGTTCATGCATGTACTACAATAACTTTTAGACGCGGTTTATCTAATCCTTTTACAATAATTTGCTAAAATATGTGAGAGTTTGTGTGTGTGTGTGTGTGTGAGAGAGAGTGTGTGAGTGTGTGCCTCCCCTTACCATCAGCTCGATTGGATTCGGTACTGCAAATACGATGCATTTAATTTGGGAAAATGATCGACTTGGTGTTTAGCGCACTCATTGGGATTGGGATTGGGACACGTCTTTAACTACTGCGCATCGCTACGATGGGTACTACAGGAGAATCGATGGCATGATTTTAGTGATTACAAAAATACACAGTGAGAGAGAAAGGATGTGTGTGTGTGTGTGTGTGTGTGTGTGTGTGTGTGTGTGTGTGCGTGTGTGTGTGTGAGAGAGTGTGTGTGTCTTTGTGTGTGTGTGTGTGTGTGCGTGTGTGTGTGTGTGTGTGTGTGTGTCTTTGTGTGTGTGTGTGTGTGTGAGAGAGAGAGAGTGTGTGTGTGTGTGCGTGTGTGTGTGTGTGTGTGTGTGTGAGTGTGTGTGTGTGTGTGTGTGCGTGTGTGTGTGTGTGTGTGTGTGTGTGTGTGTGTGTGTGTGTGTGTGTGTGTGTGTGTGTGTGTGTGTGTGTGACAACTACAAATAGGCGTCGGCTGTGGGTTATTTTCATGATTTAAAAATACAGAGTGAGAGACAACGAGTGTGTGTGTTTGTATGGTTATAAAAATACAAATAACGACGGGCACAATTACGGGCGGGCTACTCGTAAAAAATGAAGTGCGGTGTCATTGCTTACTCGACCTAAATCCCCAAAGGGCACTGTCCACCAATACACAATCCTCGTTCACACATAGACGTTCAAAATCACATATATATACGCCATGAACAACAAAAAAGCGCATTAACAATGCGTATCTTTTGCCTTAAAAATCACTCGATATTCATCGTAATTATTTGAGAGCAACACCTAAGGTTTCTAGGGTTTGACCTTAACCCCGAGGGGATTTCATGCAACTAGAAAAGGAAAAGGAATATGTCGTTATAAACAGCATTGTTTTGGATTTTAGTTGAGAATATGCGAATAAGTCAATAGAAAAAAAACCGCCGCTGAAACATATACTTATCCCTGATATTTTACTGACAATGACATCTTATCGTTATCTTTATAGCAAACAAATGCTATTTACAGTTTTGACAATAAATTGCATACGTAAGGCTTTGAAACCATATAATTTAACTGAAAAGATAGTTAATTCAAGTAACCGTGATTAGTTTAAAACGGACACGCATGTCGAGTTGGCTCTCATCTCACCAACAGCGCGGCCGCCGTTTCCGTAGCGCTCGCGTCCGCCTGCAACGCATCGTGCGTCTGCTGCAGCAAAGGGTGCAGTGCGGACAAAAATGATCGACCGTCCGCTCGCATCGCAGCCGACGCCGCACGACACGCGGCTTCCACGAATTTGGCCCGCGCCTTCGCCGACGACGCCGCCTCGCCCGCCGCTGCCCTTCCCTGCGCCCCAACAAGCATCGCCACGCGTGGCCAACAGGCGGCAAGCAGCGCCACCGCCTGCGACAACGCGTCGTCCCGCTGGCCTGAGGAATGCCGCGCGAAACAACATATTAGCACGATACTGAGTAACGCCATGCGAGTAAGATAAACTGAAAAATGTATACCATATTTATTATGAATTCACTTCATAGTTTCTGAAGTGTATAATAATGTTATATAGGTCAAGATATATATGAAGGATACGGCATTTGTTGTGTAAAGTGTAATTTAGTGTGAAGTGTTCGCAATCTAACGTACGTTGGGTGACTAAGTTGCATTGCATGTAATAAAATGAATAATACACGAGTGTCGCAATAAACATATACGTTCTATGAATGAATGCTCATTGAACTCACGTTAAAGCAGCTACAGAGGTGATTGCAAAAGTCCGTTGTTTTCTGTAATCCATCAGACTCAAGGAAAGTCAATATACATTGCATGTCCACATCGCATTGCACATAAACCATTTTACAACGAAACGGCGCAATTACACATCCGATCCCACGACACACAAATGAAAATATGCAGAATATGTGATGCCCCGACCCTTCCCTACCATGTACATTGGAAACACAAGACGCATGCAGTATTGAGAATACATTTGGAAAAAAAAACAGTATACACTCCATGGCAATGCATAGTACCCGGTACCCTGGTACCAAATGTTATAACTATATAAACTGCGGCAGTATAAGCGGCGAGGAGGCCCCCCTTACCCGACCCCTCGCCCGCGCCCTCTTCCGAAGGCGCCTCCGCCAACGTGCGCACCACCGCATAGATGCGCGTCACAGCGGCGGCAGCAGCGCGAAAGGGCGCGCCCCCGTCGTCCGCTGCTTCGGCACCGGATGACATCAGCGACGATGAGGCGTGGTTGAGTGTCGGTTCGCAGGGTTGCAACAGCGACGAGACGAGGCCGGGGACGCCGAGGGTGGTGACCTGCGACAGCGCCACCGCCGCGCCTACCAGGACCACCTGCTTGCACATGACGGGGTAATCTAAGGCCCAAAATCCGTTCCGCGATGAAAAGAGTCGGAAAAGTAAACATTTGTGAGCAGCCACAATTTAGATTCATAAACTAAAATAGAGGTGCATAATAGTTCATAGCCTATAAAAATTAGCGATTGGGGGTCGGAATGAATGCGGTGACAAGACTCATGAGATATGTTGTAGCCACAAATAATCCGATGCTCGGTTGAGGTAATAAACTGGTTTGAGTTAGGGATTGATGGAGATGGAGGTCGATGGTTATGGGTACTCGAGGTGGGCCAACTCTTGGGAGTGAGAAGAGAGAGATGGCGGCCGGCAAAGGCACTGGCACGGCTAGCTGGCCGACCGCCACTACATGGGGAATAGCGTACCATAATCATTGCAACACTATGTACAGAGATGACAGCTAGCTACCTTGTGCATAAGCACTAGGTAATAACGGGCTGTTGCTAGTGCTAACACTACGCCCCCTCAAGGTAGCCGAGGTCTTGCCGTCGCCCTTACGTGTCTCGAGGAAGGGGTCATCTTGGTGGTAGGTGTTGTACCGGTAGCGCGTTTCTCAAGCCGGGTAGGTGTCGCGACATGTGTTCACAAGAACGTGATGCTATCGTCAAGTTGCCGACAATAACTAGTAGGGGTTGTCCCGCGTTAAGTACTAGGCTGACAAGCATCTAGAAAATATTGTCCACGGCCGAGTGAGCTGACGAATATCAGAGTGACCGGCGAAGGAGCAAAGCCAATCGGATTGTCATCAGCGTGGAGGCATCCGAATGCAATAACAGTCGGGCGCTACTCGTGTCGACTCCCTCCTTCGCCGTGGAGAGGTTCTAGATCACCGCTGAGTCCAGATGAGCGTCGAATATAACAAAAAACAATACCACCTCAAGTACGGACGGACCGAATTTTCGCGAGCAAGTGTTTGAAACCACATCCGGTCAATGGCATCGATGAGCTATGAGCAGGGTGAAGAAGACAACCAACCTTGAGCTGCCATAGGATTCCTTGGGCAGTTGGTGTCGATAGCGCTAGCGAGTATGCATGTTGCACGCTCTTCTCCGTAGGTGGCGGAGTTGGTACTACTAGCCTTGGACGGCCTTGGTAGACTTTGGGCGGCTAGCGTCGGTGTGGTCCTAGTGGGTATCTAGCTTGCACGCTCGTCCCCTCTTCCGCTTGGGCGGGCTTCCCGTATATCGGAGGTATTATTACCTCAGGTAAAATATCCATCTCCATGTGTTATGAGCCCTCTCCAACGTTACCCGGGATAGTTATACCTCCGATGTACGGAAACCTGCCCAAGTAGGAGACGAGCATGCAACCTAGATACTCGCTAGAACAACACCGACGCTAGCCGCCCAAAAAGTTCTCCCATGGCCGCAAAGGCTAGCCGTACCGCCTCCGCCACCTGCTCCAATACCAATTAAACGTTGATTTATTTGTAAACCATCAAGTAAAGAGAAGAGCGTGCAACCTTGACACTCGCTAGCACTACCGCCATCAGCCGCCCAAGGTTTCCTATGGTAGCCCAAGGTTGATAGTTGTCTTCTTCAGTCAGCTCACACCACGCCGTTGCTATCGACCGGATAGGGCTTCAAACACCGACTCGAGAAAATTCGGGCCGTGCGTGCTCAAGGTAGTACTATCTATGTTGCACCCGACGAGACAACGTTGTAGCGCTCACCTGATTTAGCGGCGATCTAACCTTGCCCACTGCGAAGGGGGGACTCGACACAAGCAACGCCCGATTATTGCTTTCGAGTGCCTAGACGTTGATGGCTTCTTGACCGGTCGCTCTCACGCGTCGGCTAATTCGCCCGTGCGCAATATTTTCTAGATGCTTGTCAGCCTAGTACCTAACCCCTACTAGTTATTGTCGGCAACTTGACGGTAGCATCTCGTTCACATGAACACATGTCGCGACACCTACCCGGCTTGAGACACGTGCTACCGGCACAACACCTACGACCAAGATTACCCCTTCCTCGAGACAAGCAAGGGCGACGGCAAGACCTCGGCTACCTTGAGGGGGCGTAGTGTTAGCACTAGCAACCCGTTACCAAGTGCGTATGCACAAGGTAGCTAACTGTCATCTTAGTGTTGTAATGATAGTGGTACCCCATAATATATATATCAATTGCGGTCGGCCGGCCCTCCCGGTGCCTTTGCCGGCCGCCATCTCTCTCTTCTCACCCCCGTTGTGCCCAAGAGGGCCCCTAATATGTTGGAGATGGAAGTCAATGGTCACACGGGTAGTCGTGCCGGCCCCATAAGGGAGTAAGTAGAGAGAGATGGCGGTCGGCAAAGGCACCGTCATGGCCGGCCGACCGTCACTACTCGGCCCTGCCTGCCGGTGGCGAGGAGTGGCGGTCACCTCTGCTCTACTCTACTAATAATTGGAGAAATACAATATCAATATCAGTACCACCACTAAGTAATAAGATGACAGCTAGCCATCTGCTACATAAGCACTTTGGATGCTATCTAACTAACAGGATGCTAGTGCTAACACGGATCCATGCAATGGGTCATTGACTCACGAAAAGGAAAGTCGTCAGAAACATTTTTTTTCATTGGGCTTAATTTAGGCACGTTTGCCCCTTCCCCTTTCCCCCTTTCTTTGTTGGTATGCGGACTCCACAGCTTTCCTTGTAATATAAATAACACTCATTTGTATTATCATAATAAATGTGTCAGTTTACAAGAAGCACAAATTTGTATCATTGGACAATATAACAAATTCAATAATGGCGTTTTTCCCGGCTGCAAATTAGATTATTGCAGACTTTTGGGCTCAGAATATGTGTGGCAGAAAAAGGAAACAACAATCGCAAAACGTTCTCATGTAGTAACACACGAGACAACCCTAGCATTTACACCCTACCTGCATTTGCGCGTCTCCGTTCATCAGCTGCGCATCCGCCAGCGACTGCATTTCTCGCGCGCCAGCGAGCAGCAGTTCGTGCGCGCCCCCCTCCGCCGCCGCCGCCCCTCCCTCAGCCGCCCCTCGCTCCGTCATAGCGCGCTGCAGCTCCACCGCCGCCGTCGCACAGCGCAGCGCCAACCGACTCGCGGACGTCTGCGCCGCGCGCTCCCCCTCCTCGCCCTCCTCTCTCCTCAAAACGGTGGAGGCGGCCTTCGAGCCGCATTCGCCAAGCGACACATTCAAAATACATATGTGCCATATTATGAGATGACAATTGACTGACCTTCATTGCCTTTTCGGAACGTGGCACAAATTTTACAATAAACAAGAAAATAACATCAATTCACTTCCCCTTAAATGTAAGCGAACGATATGTGCATAGACTGATGCCAAATGCTAACGCGCCCTCGCCTCATTTGCATTGCTTACGTCAATAGCAGCACAAGGAAGAGGTGTGAGTCGACTATTCGCAGCTCTGGCTGCCTTTAATGCAGCAAATCGTATCTTGGTTGTCAAATTCATGTACCTCCAATATGGTGATGATTCGTGAGAACAAGTCTGTTGCGATGCCGATGACATCTCCGCTTTCGTATAATGACAACATTGTAGAGCACACACGTTAAATCTGCGAAGGACACTCTTTACTTTCTGGGCCCATTCGTGCATCGAATTAGCCGCCATACGATCAGATTCTACAACACCTGCCAAAGAAACCTCGAGTCGAGAACTGATTAAGGAAAAGTCGGTGTCACATGCAACTGCATAAAATCAGAGTTCACGTACAACATCCGCCGACAATCGGAACGAAGGTCAACAAAATAATTTATCAAAATGAAGGAAGCATTGCAAACTGACGTTCAATGTCTTCAAATATAAACATTGACACACGAACTTCGCAATGGATTAAATACTTGACCAACTACATTGCACTTTATTGGCGACAGTCAGGGCATTTCTCACCTGCAACCCATGGACAGCGAGCTCCAGCGCGGCGGCGAGCCCCTCCCCGCTGGTATGCCCGTCCGGCCGCATGACGGGGTCCAGCGCAGCGGACAGCCATCGCACGAGCCACAGGCTGGCCAGGCGCGACACCGCACACGGAGCGCCCGTCGACTCGGCGACCAGCTCGGCCCCCAACCCGCGAGCGAGGGCAGCCAAACCCGTCGCGGTTCCCGCATCCGTCGGGACGAGCCCACCCCAGGTCCCCTCCGCGCACGAACAGTGCGCGAAGAGGCTCGCCTCGGCCAGCTGCCAGCGCTGCGGCCGGTTAGGGTTACTATCATTATTTGTGTCGTCGCCCTGGTGGGAGTGTCGGCGGCGAGACTCCTCGAGCACCGAGGAACACGCGGAGACGCCCAGCAGGCGCGCGGCTCCGGCTAACGCATCCGCCGCACCGGGTCTGGGAAAATCACAGCATGAGTGCGTGGGAGGACAGGCAAAAAGAGTAAAATCGGCGAGACACGGAAGTGAAAATTGCAGACAAGCCACACATAGATAGCTTGCTGACAATATAATAAAGCTGTGCATTGTTCAATCAAATCTTGTGCCAAATGAGCCACAAGTTTGACATTTAAGTCGGCAGAAGGAGTGGAATAAAATGAGAATACGCACAAAAAATAAGCAGTACAATGGGAATATTTTATGTGTGCGTGATTAACATGCACCGCGTTGTATGCACCCTTCAGGAATGATAAGGTCGTAACGAAAAGAAAGCCAAAATGGAATTTCTGCATTAATGGAAACAATAGCGTCCATTAAACCTGAATGATCGCGCAATTTTACATTTTTTCACACATCTGAAGTCCACCCCTGCTGCAAGGGCGGCACTCAAATGCAACGAAATGTTCAAAGTCTCGGTGAGTGCCTGTCATCTGACATAAACCTGGTCGGCAGCTTTGCGACCCAATGTACTGCATAATTATGTTGGAAACTCAATTCGGGAAAGGTCAGCGCGATATCAACTATGCACTCAGAATATGACAAATGAGATACGACGAACATCATTCGGCCCTCTGACGAACCAAGTCGTTGTCACACTTTACCATGCTTGCCTGATAGCCAGTACAGATACACTGTGATTCGGGTGTTCAAAAGCAATGATGTTAAAAAGGCGTCAAAACGTGTTAATGGAACAAGGGAGCGATGGGTATATAACGGCTATGATCAGCGCAGTTTCAACCACGATGGAAATTTGTTTGATAAACATCACAATGTATTCAGAATCCGCGAAACAGTTTCCTTTGAGAGAATTCTTCATATATGTACAGAATAGACACACATTTATACGTAATCTGGCATGCGCATTTCATCTGCAGTCAAATGTGAATCGGGGATTTTGAAACTGCGGAGAAAGGCGGAAATCGTTGCATTTGCGAGGGACTGCAGTAATTCCGCAAGCGACGGATCCGTGTTAAACTGTGGCGATTAAAATATGGTCGACAGTCTTTTAGCCCTCTGAGAAGCATTTTCAAAAATGCATCTTTGTATGCTGAGAACCACTAAAATGTCTTACAAATAAATATAGCCTCTGGCCGTCCAATGCACATGTTTGTTTACCTGTGTTAGTCATTCCATTATAAACATGCAGTCCAGCCAAGCTGCCAAAACTAAGGTTAAAACTACAAAGGACGCCCACGACGTTTAACTCGCGTGTCACTTCGAGAGGACAACAGCAGGGAAGGCTTGAGGAGGACTGTGATATATGACGGTCGTTTGTCACCATAGAAACTGCGAAGCTTGCTTTAGGAAAAGTCACCATTCTGAAATCCGTCAACAAGCACTCTCGCAAAAGGAGAATCCAGGTAAGGATAGTTCCAGTAACCCATACCGCCAAATAGCATATTGCTTTACCTAATCTAGCCGCCTCTATAGTCCAAATGCAATGCAGTTCTAATATGTCCTACCTGGCTTATG
>JAPMLY010000442.1:0-7500 GCA_026401115.1 Tetraselmis chui | reverse complement strand
AGGAGCCGAGTGTTGTATGAGGCTATGGGTTTTATTCACAGCCGACGAAGGGGTGGGAGAGCCTACGCTATCTGGATAGTAGAGTCGTCAAGAGGAATTTATGCCTCAAACGAGGTGTGCGTGGTATGAAGCGATGACGTTTAGTACATGAGCGAGGGTTTTATCAAGGTTTATATTCTCGTATTGTCTACCTTCCACCGGGGCCTTCCCGATACCTTCCCATGGAGTTATTTACCCCGCCCCTTTCACTTCGACACGGCATTACTTACACATGAGCATATGTCAATTAGCCCCACTTCGACCCGCTCACTGGTTTGGACTGGTCAACACTCGAGAACGAATGGAGTAAGCTTCGCATCGCGGATATCTCAACATTTTAGCTAGGCAATTTAAAAAGTGTCAATTTAGCCACTAGAAGTTTTTCGATTATTACTTCCAACGGAGAGGATGAACATACGGACCCCTAACCCAACTCTACACCCTACGACGGGCTACGACCTAGATGGCAGCTAATGAGGGCGGCTCTTAGTAGACAGTAGCTGAAAAAAGCGGTACTGCCGTATAAAATTTTAATTTCAGTTGAACGACGCACCTACCAATACCATCAATAATGTGTAAATTACTCCTCGGGGAAAATGTAATAAACCACAGCAATTGCTCTAGTCTCTCAATTCAGCAATAAAAGCAGAGAGATGTATTCAATGAAAATGTAGGTATGCATAAACTTGTCGATAATGCGAACTTAAAGTTGTTGCTAGATCTTGTCGGTGCACAGCGCGCCCCCCCCTCGATACCTAACCGCCGGGGTGCCAACTAACAAAGGCTGGTGAGCGGACCATGGGGTGAGCATGCCAACCAAATTATCTAGCTCCCGTGCGACTCCTAACTCCACCGTTTGGGTTTGCTGGCCAGCCCGAGCTAGATCCCGCGTGTGTGTCGAAAGGAGACTACATGACATATGCTCTTGTGCGACTCCGTTCGGTCCGGAGTATTGGGGGAATGCATGCGACCCCCCCCCTCTCGCTCCGGTGGTCGACGGCCCCGTTCAAACCTGCACCCCTCGCCCGAGACACGAGTTGCTCTTGCCCGGGTAGCGATCCACTCCTTAGCATAGACTTGCTCTCCCCTAGCCTCCTTCGGGGATTGATGAGAAGGTAAGACATAGCCTTTTCACAGTTTTCGGCTGGCGCATTTGCCTCCGCGCGCGCCGGTATTTTTTCGTGTCCCCGGTCCTTAACTATATGATACTTAAATCGATATCACCGCGTTGCTCCGCCCGTACCCTCCCCCGGTGGGTAACGCTGCCAAGGGGGTGGGGGGGGGGGGGGGGGGGGGGGGGGGGGGGGGGGGGGGGGGGGGGGGGGGGGGGGGGGGGGGGGGGGGGGGTCTTGAGTGGTGTGCCGTCGCGACAGCCTTGGCCTCACCACCTTAGGCACTCATAACGATTGTGGGTATCGACCAGGGAATTGGTTGGACGAAAAGATGGATCGAGTCTATGTCCACAAAAGATGTTGGGTACGGGTATATTACAACCGAAACCCCATGAACCGTGTTTTTTTTGCTACGACTGGTCGCCGGCATGCTCGTGTCTTGCCTCGCCCCTTGGCCTAGGGGGAAGCCTAGGGGGAAGCCTAGGGGAAGCTTGACCTAGGGGAAGCTTGAGAGGGTTTTGCCGCGGGCTGCGGGCATTGATCGCCCTTCCCAAGCGTTGCTTCCCGGCTGTCCGCCACTAGCTTCAACGCTTGTCTATCTTCCGCCGCTTACTCGTCCATACACCTTCCTCGCCGCCAAACACACTCTAGAATATAGATAGTTGCCCCCCCCCCCCTTCCCGAGCAAGAGATAGAGTAATCCATGGGCATCTAGTCCTTAAAAGTAGTATCGATGGTCCTGAGTGTTGGATTGTCGGGGGATCTTGGAGGTGGTGAGTACTCTACAAATATCGTTTTTGAAAGCCTCCGTACATGGCTATCATGACAGCCGCTAGCCCCGCAGATCGCAGTTGTCGCCTCACCCCGCTTAGCCACCTACCGTGCACGACACGGCACAGCACGTGGTTAACCATCGCCCACCACGAGGAGGTGTGGGTGAGTGCCAACATGCATACGGGCGCACTCCCCTTTGGAGCCACGGCTGCGTCGGTGGGTGGCGCCCTCGATGTCCTATGGTGAATATTTGTACCGCGCATTCGTGCCCATATCGCTACTCGTAATCGTCTTTGCTTGTTTCAACAAGTCGAATGAAGAACCTTTCGCTAATCAAATTTAATGATGAATTGTGACAGCGATAAATTGTAAGACTGCGATTTGAATTGCGTTGCTTACTGTTGTCGCCCTGTGGACCCCATTAGTTGTATATTTCATCACCGTCAAACTGATTTAAATCTAGAGGCTTATAAACTCATGCATATGTTGCAGATCCCGTACACCTTATAAACGCTTAGGATTTCTGCTAAGAACACGAGCTTCACGCGCACCGCTTAACAACCTAACGACAAACGGCCAACGGTCTTTGGCTCAACAACGTGGACAACGCCCCCTAGCTACACTAGCCTAGTCGCCCCCGCAAGTACCGGAGCCCCCCCCCTCATATTTCACAACGTATGCATTTTGCGCACGCCATCAGCATCCGCACGCGAAATTTAAATATGACTATTTAGTCGAGCATAGTGTCAGTTTTTTATGTCCTCTATGTGCTTCTCGACCAACACACAATTAGTGTTCCACGCACACACGATAGCATACCATCATGCCACATGCTACTACGGCGTCAAGATTCCACGCCGACGCCTTGACATATCGTCAATTACATAACATATTCATTAATCTACCTCAACTACAGCCGCCGCCGGCCGACGTGGCCTAGTGGGACGACACGCAACGGTTTCGACCGCTGCGTTCGCCTTGCCTAGATATTCGCATGCTTAACGCGACTACCATCCGGAATATCCCGCAGGAATCCGTTCCTAGTGTGGCCATCTCGTCAGCACGGGTGGCCGAACGGCCGCCCCGGGGCCGCCTTGCGATTCGCTGAGCTACGACGGCAAGTTCCTTACCCTCGGACACGCCGATGCCTACCTTCCCGGTGGCATCACTTTTTCCTGTCTAGCGCGCACACCACACGAACCCCGTTTATTTCATGACCCCGACCAAAGGCGCAACCACTACTTGAATGCGAGACGCCGCCTCCCTACGGCGTAATTAGCCCTTCAAGCGAGACCGTGCCTACTTCCGGACACCGGCTAGATTTCCACTCGCGTCCGTAAGTGTCCTTCCATGAGCGCACAGCCAAGTGTCCACCCGTCAACTTTGCTCACTAGCTACTACGCGCTACGTCGACCGTCCTAGTATGCCCCTGGCGTGGTTGCACCAAAACACACGAGTCATTTTCCCCGCCTCCTCTTCGCGTCACGATGTTTCTTTGTACGCTCCATCAATCAACGCATATCACATCTTGTCCCAAGGCTGGGATCATTTACCCTCCCGCACGATATTGCGTCGCAAGGAGGCGCGGCTTTGGAGCGTAAAATGGCTGCATTGTTGAGGGCGAACTGATCCACCACGCTCACCAATCTACGACGCCTACCAAGTACCGTCTTCGCGTTGTGCCTCGAGACACCACCCACTACCGTGACTGCCACCTTCACGCCTTCGCCTCACACTTAATGGTCACCGCTTCTCATCTTCTCGCCACTGCTCTCAACCATTTTGTAGTTAAACACAACATTATGATCTAGATATTGAGCTCGAGCAAAAAGCCCCGATCGAGGTCACTTCAAATGCTTTACGCACCCAATTGCTTCAACGCCCAACACCATGTGCTCGTGGCCACCTCCGAAAGCTCCATTTATGCACCACACTTGCGACACCTCCGGCATGTCACGATGACACGCAATATGACATCACCGGGCACACCATGCCCGTTTCTGCTAACTTCGCCCCCTTTATAATAACTTCACCACCACCGCTCTCTAGCGTCACCCGCGCTTCAACGTCACCTTGACTCACATGGAAGGCCCAGTTTATGTCGTGCTCAACCTCCCGTGTATTGACACACGACCACGTCGCCGGCTTCTGGGTACATACGCCCTCGTCTCACCGAACGACCACCCCTGCCCTTGACTTCATTCGAGGACGCCAACCCCGCGCCCACGGCGCATGCTCTTTTCACCTTCACCTTCCATAGTTTGATCCATCTAGCGAAAAATAACGTCTCCACACGCTCTTATCCACACGTGCGCACAATGTCTCCGCACACCGATCGTCGACGACGCATGCAGCGCCATTGCTTAGCTCTAGGCAAGAAATTCCATCGGTACGTGGTTATAATACAAACAGTCAACGCGGCGCTCACTCCATCGGATCAAGTGTTAGCATGCCTCCAACTCGACCCTCTCCGACCCCCGAGCACAACCGAATGATGTTACTAGACCCTCGTCAACATTACCCTTCACAATTAGCGCCAGCCGCCTACTCGCAGGATTTCCACATAGTGCGCTCGCGTGCCCACCCGTCGAGCCCAACTTCGAAGACTTTCACTTTCCCACTCTCATTACGCTCCTTTCGATAGCCAACGCTTCACTTGCCAGCATCCATGCTTACGACATATTTTCTCATGCGGTGCTCTTCACACTCGCCTTGCAATTCACGCAAACCCCGCCGACACGACCTCGGACACATTTTTGTTAGGGTAACAACCACAGTGTATTAAGGCTGGGGATCAAGTGAGTTTTGACGATGTTGATGATAATGATATCTTAAAACGTCGATGTTGATAGTATTGATATCTTAGATTGTCGATGTTGACGGAGTTCATATTTTGGGATGTTGACATCGATGGCAATTTAAGCATATATTATTGCCGATGTATCGATATTTGGGACGATATTTCGATACATCCGGCTTTGATAATCAATATTTTCCAATTGTTTTGATAATTGATGGCATTGATATCGACACTACTGCCATTGTGTCGATGTCGATGTCGCAACCTATCACATCGATGGCACTAGCAACGGGTGATGATGGTACTATCCACGATGTATCGATGGCTCATCCTTAGCCTCACAATATATAGCGCATTCCAACTCATACTGCTCATTCTACTAGATCAATCAAACGGAGGACGTTGGGAGGCCACCACCGCCGACTTCGGTGATTAAGCTATTAAAACATGCACAACCGACGCATTCAGCGAAACGCTCCCTCAACTTGACACACCCCACATTCAACACATTCAAATGACCACTCGAAGAGTGGACGCAAACAAAGGCGTCGATCACTCCCCCCTTACCCGTTGTCCCGCAGTCTTGCCAAAGGATATTCTGCCCCCTCAACTCAGACCCGAGCACACGAGCCTGATTTTATTGGAGTTCTGAAACCCCGCCTTCTCGGCCATACCTCTTCACACCGCCGATACTCCTCTATTCGTAAAATTCAGATAGGAGAATGGAAATACCGCACATGCAATAACCTTGAGGACAAAGAAAAATGTACCCCATTGCAAACGCAATCCGCTCACATTGGCATGGCACACATGTGGACATCGTACCCATAGTCATGAGCCACACATGCACACCCACACCCTTATTACCAACCCTAGAACTGACCCACCTGACAAACCCTCCTAAACCCCAACCCGAAACAGTACCCATATCATCTCCTACGTATACACTATGTCCAATGGCTACACCATATGTTCCGCATCTACTGTATCAAATCCTTCACCACTTACAAATAGCTTCTTAACACACATTTCCAATCCTGCCACCCGACCCTACTACACACACAAACCCTCCTTAACCAAGATCCTCCCAGGGGGGAGGTAAGACCCACCACACCTTCGGAGAGGATGGACAAGGAGATCCCCTAACCTAAATTGTTAAAACCGAGTCCTAGATGGTATACGCAAGAATGCACTTAGACATCACCTAGCATGTGCATGGTAATAGTTCTAAATCATTTTCATTCTCAAAAAAGTGAGGGTAACCGGCTCTTTCGGCATGCCTCCTTTTTAATGCTCCCGGAGCAAACCACTCCTTGTTGTCGTACCTACCTCGATAACTTAACGAGACACCTTCTTCTACGCTAGAGCTCCACCGACGACCCACACGCCCCTCGGCCGGCATGCGGGGGCGCCCGGCATCCCACGACTATCGCAAACCCGCTTTGCGGCTGCGCAAGCCTTCAGCTTTGAGTCGTTAAAAGAACGAACGCGCTCTCGGGTTAATGGTCATCTTGGTCTTAACTGATCTTGCGATTAATGATATCTTTTATATGTTGTACATCCCCGTATGTATACCATAACGATTAGGATTCCTGCTGAGAACCGGTGCGTTTTCAGCGCACGTATATACCGCTTAATTGCCTAGCGACCAACGGCCATGCTACGAGGCGGCTTTGGCTCAACGACCTCCACGATGGCACGACGAAGCCCCATAGTCACACTAGCAAGGCCACCCCTTCAAGTACCGAAGCTCCCCCTCACACTTCGCACTCTCTGCATTTTGCGCACGCCATCATCAGGCACACGCACAACCCACCCACCCAACCCTGTGTAGTTTGCGCTCATTGACCCTCTTACCATGCCGGTGTGTAGTTGTCTTCTAGACAAAATGTAAACAAACTGATAAGCAAAACGTGTTCCCGCGTAAATATGCTCTTTGTTCGTACATGCACCTTTGTACGAATCCAGCAGCGCGGCTGTCGTCTCAATCAGCGGATGAGGCATCATTGATTTATATATTCGGCGCGACATCGACTATCATTTAATCCGTTTCGATTTATCCACATAATTCCGACAGCTCCGCCGCCCGCCACCAGACGACGGCTCGCCACTCCTGCGCGCCCTTTCCGTCTGTCAGGTACGCAGCCGTCGGCGCCGAGCTCCAGGTTGAACTACCTACAGCAATCATCAAGCTGTCCTCCTGGTTCGTAGGGGCAAGTGACGCGCCGCTCCCCGTGCCTATTCCGCCACTGCGCCCTCACTTGTGCACTTGACGCCGTGATCTCGAGATAAGACATATATGATTGTTCGGATTCAAAAATCGTATCGCTGGGATTTATTCGGCGCGAGTACGGGACGGGCGAGTCACCGGTCCACTCGACCTGATGTTGCCGTGCGCAGTGCTTGACGCCCAACCTGCCCTCCTACTATTAACAGCCGATGTTCGCCTGTTGATTTTAGAGCGGTGCTGCGGGGCCGGCGCGATGAAGCGCCCCAAGTATTCGGATATGACGGTGGACGTGGTGGTGTCCGACGGTTCGCCGGCGAAGAAAGGCATCGCAGGCGATCAGGGCAGCGCAGGCGACGGCGGGAGGGGGCTTCGGGCCACGGTCACCAGGGTCGCGCTCTGGCTCGACGTACCCACGCACTGCTCCACCATCGCCATCTTCAGGATGCTCTACGCGCTGTGCGTGCTCGCGCAGCTCGCCAAGTGGGACGGCATGTTTAACAGATTTTCGGTACGACGCGCCACTGGTGACGTGTCTTCCTCGCGAT